>VZSG01001023.1:149993-204281 GCA_013398315.1 Nothoprocta pentlandii
GCTCGGGCAGCTCGCGCAGCACCGTCTCCTTGGCGGCCAGCACGTCGCGGGCGCGGGTGACATCGAGGCGCAGGACGCGCAGGCGGCCGGCGCTGCCGGCGGCCGCCTCCCGCTGCAGCCGCTGCGCGCCCTCGCCGTCGGGGCAGAGGCAGCCGGCGAAGACGGTGAAGCCGAGGCGGTGGAGGCGGAGCGCCAGGAGGTGGCCGAAGCCGCTGTCGCAGCCCGTGATGAGCACGGCGCGGCCGGCCGGCTCCAGCGCCGCCGCGCCGCGCCGCCGCAGCGGCAGCAGCAGCAGCAGCAGCCCGAGGAGCAGCAGCAGGAGAGCGGCCGCGGGGCACATGCTGCCCGCGCCGCCGCCGCGCCGTGTGCGCCGGGCGGGACGGCGGAGCCTCCTCCGGCAGCGGGACCCGCCTTCCCGCGGCCCTCCGCGGGAAGCCGAGCGGCTCCTTGTGGCCCGAGCGGGGCGGGTGCGGAGCGAGCCGAGCCGGGCTAAGCTTTAGCGCGCGCTCACGGTGCCTTGGGCGGTGCCGCCTTCCCTCTGGCTGTGCTCGTTGCAGCCCTCTCAGTGCAAAGGGCTTTGCGCCCTAAGCAGTTCTCCATCTGTGAAATGAGCAGCCTCTAGCACATCTTCGTGACCGTGCTATAGCTGGACTGTTGAGTTGGTGTGGTTTGCTGTGGCCGAGGCAAGTCCTGGGTCGAGGATGTAATAACCGGGGTGCAGGCGGCTGCTCCTCGGTGGAGGAAAGTCCCCCCTTGTAGGGTAAGATGGTAAGCTCTCCAGCCCTTCTCAGTGATCCCTGAGCAGTTGGGATACAGAAGGAACGAGGTTAGGTGGTATCTCCACTGGCATATCTTTCATCTGAGAAGACCTCAAGCAGCTATTGGAAGGGAAAGTGCCATATCTGTGTCCCCCGAGCTATCGGAAATGTCTGAGTGAACCATATGCCTTTATTAATTGTGTTTTAAAAATGCCCTGTGAAAAATACAAAGGGGTCAGAGTCGTTCATCAATATACGCAGCAACAGGGGATGCCACAGCGCTTCCGAGAACAGGGTTGTGCTCTAGTATTTGCCTAATTTGTATCACTGTCTCCACAGTCTGCCCTTTTCACGTTTGATAGTTTGTCTTAAACATCCCCTGTATCCATTTGTGACAAAGGTGTCTTGGACCTGGTGGCCTCAAGTTCCTGGGAATGACATTTGTCTGAGGGCTGAGCTTTGCTGCCAGTTTGTCTCAGAGTCTGTTTGCAACAACGTAGGAGTGCGGAAGCTTGAACAAGGAAGGGAATAATTCTTGCTTAAATATATTTTCCACTGGCCCAAGCATTCATGTGCCTTTACTTTTGTCGGTCCCCCATCCACTTAGATTTACTTTGGTTTTAAATTGTTCAATATTCTCTCTTGTGCACTTCTAGGTACTGTGTAATAGGACCTGAACTCTCAAGTGGCTGGAAAAGGACATTGTGCTTTGATGGTGGGAGATAAAGTAGGAGGTGGAACAGTTAAATCCAAAGAAGCTATCCAGATACCTGTCGTCGGTGGGATTTATTTGATCAGTCTCCATCATACTGGGGAGGCCGTTTGGCCTTGGAAAGATCACTGAGAATCTTCTCCACCCACGTGAGTGACACAGCTTTGTCTTTAAAAAATACTATGCAACCTTCAAAACTAAGAGAGCTGATAACTGTCTGCCCTCCTGCCAACTTCCCTGTCTATAGTCTCCTCCAGCACAAAAAGATGGGGAGGTCTTCCAGGCTGGCCTCCCCCAGGCCTCCTACCCAGCACTCCCCTGCGTCTGCCGGAGTCTCTTCACTCCCTGCTTTCCTGTCCCATTAATAGCTCAGAGATCCCAGGCAGTGCCAAAACCATCCTCCCCAAGATCAGAAGGTGACCCTGCTAACCTGTGAAGCTTATACTGTCTCTAGTCCAAACAAACTTCAAAAGATATTAAAAATGCTGCACACAAATGTAGCACACTCCCATCTGAGAACAGAAGCAGCATGTTGCCAGAGCAACAGAATAATTTAGCCTGAAAGTTATGGATTGGAATGGTGAAAATGTATGCTGCAGAGTTAGAAACAACTTCATGTTAGCCAGTCCAGTATATAAGGCCATTTAGGTCTGCAGTGGAGGTTATTTGCAGTAGAAATTCTGTATTTGTTGGAACATTTTTCTTCTGTATTTGTATTATTCTATTCCTAACTCAGCATATATATATATATATATGTATACATAAACAGATATAACGCATATATATATATATGTATATTCATATTGAATTATAGCTCTGTGTTTTGAGTTTTTGCTCTATGTATCTGAAAATTAGATTTTCTTCAGAGCTAATTTTACATAAAAACTCCATGTTTTTATCTCCAATTTATCTCTACCTCATATATAATTCAAGTAAGTTGTGATTTTCCTGTAGCAAGTTTGAGCAAAGGTCTGGATTTCAAAGAGGAACAAGAAGAAATAGAAGAAGCTTGGAGGCTGGTGCTGATGAAGATCAGAAGAGTCTGCATCTAGGACACGGCCCAGGTATCTTCCACTCTTCCTGAGAGAGCTTTTCTGGGAAGTGGAACCTCTCAAGCTTATACTGAAGACTTTCAAAACAGTATATTTCCGTATGAAGTAAGAAGTTGCTACAGTTGAAAAAACGAAGACAAGATTTCCAGGAGTGTAAAAATCTGTTCTTAGGTACATCTAGATAAATGATTAGATATTCATAAGTGCTGCATTTCTGATGATCACCTTGGCTGCAGTTCTTCTGCACCTGGAAAAATAAAACCACCTCCACAAGTACTGATCTGTGGATTAAGGTGAGATTGCTACCAGGAATGTCAATAACATGCACAGAGCTCTGTCCAGCGTAGCTCTGGTAGAAATCAAGGTGCAAGAGGGATGAAGGAGGGATGTAGCTTTCTCTGTTGTTAGCACCCTTCGTTTTTTTTGATTCTTAAGTCAATTCATTTGTGTTGTGTAACCCATTCTCTTGTGCCTACTCCTTCAGACCTTGGTCTCTCCGCATATCCTCCCAGTCTCACTGCAAATTGGAGCCTTCTCAAGTTTTGCAATCTGTCATACTCAGTAGGTCCCACTTTCAGAGGTGGTAGGAGGAATAATGAACTATATTTGATGTCTTTCTTACAGCTTCAACTCTCCAGCATCGTGTGTCATTATTATTTTTACTTTCTAAAGCAGAGGTGAAACTTTTTTTCCTCTTCAGGTGATTGAAAAGCCAGTCTTGGTTTCATGGGAATCACATTTGACGTGAAGTGTCTGTTTTTCACAGCTTCAGAAAACATTCAGAATATGACTAACTGCTTCTTAAAAGCTCCAATTAAGCAAGCAGATTTAGAAAATAAGAAATGGAGATCCCCATATTGCTCTTTGGTTTAGCATTCTTATGCTTTTGAAGGCCATTCATGATTTGGGGGATGTAAGGTCCTGATTTCTGAACAGGAGGATCTGGCTGGATTCACCACAAATGTGGATCTTCTTTTTCTTCTGCCTAGTGTTTTAACCTGCTCAGATTCCAGACCTTTCAGCCTGTCTCTTTGCTGTTGTACGGTGAATATCACAGCATGCTGCTGACCTTAACAGTAACCTTCTTATACCATTACAGTAAAAATAATGCTTATCTAACAGAAAGAAACCAGCCCATGAAGGCAGAAGTTTAGCAAAATGCATTCCTGCCTCCTAATGCTAAAACGTAAATGACACTATTTGCTATTACTATCCAAAAAGCCAAAATTGAGCCTGCTTCTATAGGCAAGCATTTCAAGATTGGGAAAACCAGCCTTTCAGGAAGAAAATTAAAATAATGTATTTTGAGTACAGTTAGACAGCCAAAGACATTCCAAACAGAAATGCTTGCAGATTTTAGAGCTGGCAAGCTGTGCGTCCTAGTTCAAGACTCAGTCAGTGAATGCTCTGCTGTGGTGTGAAAGGAAGGGAGCCAACTGAAGGCTCTCGTTGCATATAATTAGATAGGAGCAGTTGCATGTGGGCTGTGCATGGGGAATATCAAGTCTTTGAAGACAGAGCAGGATGTCTGGTTCAGTATAATGTGATGAGCTGTATTAAAATCTCAGTGCACATTTTAAAAAACCCTGGAATCGTTTGACAAAATAGATTTAGGATGCCACATGTATTGCTCAGCGTGACATAAAAGGGAGATGGCTTCATTTTTAAAGAGCAAGGCAGGAAAATCTGTGCGGAAAAAAATATCAAATTGCTGTCACTGGGTACAATGTCCAGTCTATTCTAGAGATGAAGTCTTTAATTTGTCAGAAGTTATTTTATTAAGTCCCTTGGATTATGTCCTTTCTGACAAGTTTGGAGTAGTCACAAACAAAGGAAGGAGGAGGCAAATTCTGTTTTAAACAGGGAAATCTGCCTTCTTCTCTAACCTAAAGTGATTGATCCTTTTTATTCCAAAACCTTCCTTGCTCAAGGGTGGATGTGTCATGATGCAGCTTGTGTTCAGTTGTCTCTGGATATTGTGCAAAGTGAACACACCACCTACATCATTCTTGTAACATTCCAGAAACAAATATTTTTTAGATACTGTTTTCTCTCATTTATAATGTACAAAACAAATGTTGGATGATCCTGACTTGAAATACCTCAAAATGACCTGAAGGCAGTAAACATGCTTAGAGTTCTTCTCTAAATGGGATAGTACTTACTTCCATCATGGAAGGATTACAGTAGTGTAGCAAATTGAGAGCTTCAAGTGGAGGCAGAGAATGAGGGGAGATAAGTTTCCTTGTATTGCTAGTGACCTTGTATTGCTAGAGTCAGAAAGGGGCTGAAATTCAGCACATCCAGCGCCTTAACTGCATGAAGTGCACGAAGTTAGATTCACTGAACAGTTTCAGACTTCAGGACTACTGAAAAGGAGGATCAACGTTATGAGCCTGCAGTTTATCGGTGAAAGTTAACTCAGTTGGGGATAGTGTGTGGATCTGAACACAGTAGCTCTTCCCGAATATCTCCATATGAGATATTCTTTACGCTGTTGCACAGTTAGGAAATTCCAGTGGTATAAGGGCAGACACAAAATCATTTCAATGGTGATAAGTACATCCAGCTTAAGTGTAAGCAGATTTTAAAAGAATTTTACTCCCACCCCAAATATCCCACTCCAAATTTACTCAGAATGAACTTCATAATTTTGGTTATTATTATATAGGGTCTGAAAAAGCAGAGGGCACATTTGCATTGATTTGACATATGCAAAGCCTCCCAGCAAGAGGTGGGAAAGTGAAGTCTCACTCAAGCTCCTGTATCCTACAAGAAGAGAGCTAAGAAATGCCAGAGCTTTTCCTTTCTTTCCAAGGGCATCGCACGGAAAGGACAGAGCTTTCATGAAGGCTCCAGGGCCCAGTGGCCCATTAGCAATTTTTATGTTAGCTCTGATTTTATCATATGTAAAGTGGAGCCACAACTTTCTGAAATGAATACAAAGATTTCCATTACCTTTGCATGTCTCATTGCACACTATCAATGCAAAGAAAGTGTAGGAATAGCCAATAGGTCATACAATAACAAAAGCAGCAAGTTTTTACCTTTTCTATATGTTGAAGTTGTGCTTTCTGACCTGAGTATTCCTTTGCCTAAAGAGGACCTATAGATTTCCCTGTAAAACTGTTATTTTTGAGGAAAATCTATCCCTCTAGCCTGATTACAAGGTAAATAATTTCATCTTCTCTGGTCCCTTGGCAGCTTCCAGAGACATGGATCTGAAGCTTTGCAGCTGCTTAAGGCCAGCAGAGCAGCATGTTGGAACTACTGTGTTCCAGGTATTTGGGAGTAATTTCCAGGAAGGTGCCTATGTCGGACGTTGTCCACGAGATGGCAGCCTGTGCAGTGCAAAAATAAGGCTCCTCTGTAACTGCAGGAAATGAGGGTTGTCCTGCAGATCTGGCCTACCAAGGGCTCGCTCTGCACACAGTCTAGGCGTTCAGATAGTGCCATGTTGAGGTGCCAGTCCTCACATACACCACAGCATCAGACCAGGTGGGAGGGAGGGGAGACAAGCCGAGGAGCATGGAAATGCCACGGAGAAAGCAGAGAAGCTGTGATATTTTAGAGGTATGGCAAGGAAGTAACATCCCTGGAAGTACAAAATCTGGAGGTGGGCTGCAATGACAGGCACTGCAGAGGCAGGCTGCAAGAAGATTACTGTGTGCTGGTGGGGACAGAAGAGCGCTGAGCTTGCAGTGCAATAAATATATATGAGCACAGGGGGGTGCTGCTCTTTTTCTGACTTTGCATTAACAGTATTTGTCCTCTGCACCTTGGTGCCACTGACTTGCAAGGTTCAGAAGGACACGTGCTTGTTCATCCTGGAGCAAAGCTCTAGGGGAGGCTACCAACTGAATAGCCAGAGATGGCTACATCTTTCTAGGTGGTAGTTAAAAAAAAAGAAGACTTGCAGCGCAGATTGTGCTTTTATATGGTGACCAGCCACAACCATCTGGATAAGCACTCATCAAGCAGGTCTGTCATCCTGCAAAATGGTATCCTAAGGATTTAACTGCAGAGCAGGTGAGGTTGTGGGTAATTTTGCTTTCACCTGTGGGCACTGCTCCACAACCCGGAATTGAGAGTTAAGTGCCACCTAGTAGCAAGGCATGAAGATCCTTCTGAGCGCAGTTCCTACAGGGCTATACAGCATCTTTATTCGCAGGAAGGCAGACTGGAACTATCTGTAATTTGTCCTCAATTTGTTCTCAGAAACATGCAGAAATCAAGAGTGCTGCTTCCAGCGCAAAGGATGGGAAAATCCCTGAAGTGCATGTGAATAGAAGGTAAAAAAATTGGAGTCAGTGCAGAGAACTAACTGAATTCAATGTGCTACAGGGCTGGAAATCTAGTTGTGGGTATTAGAATAGTGTTTGTTACCATGGCCAGGACTGAGGTGAAGTGGTTGTCATGGGTATGTGTGACACAGAGCAGGAGATATAGTCTTTATTCTGAAGAGATAGTAGATAGTCTTTATTCTGAAGAGATAGTAGATAGCCTTTATTCTGAAGAGATAGTAAGGCAAGATGGATAATGCTTGGGTAAGGAAATGGCCACACAGCAAATCAGAGACAGTCTGACAAGAAAGCCCAGCCTACTTGTTCACAAGTCCCAGTTGCCCCAAAGTGCAGGACAAGCTCGCTACCTTTCCAAAAAAAAAAAAAGTTAAAGAAAAGATGGAATTAGAGAAAGATTAGCATTGTTTTTTAATGTCAATCCATTTAGAGTCAGAGATGTTCAATAGAAGGAGAAGTAACATAGTATTGGAGGGGCCTCTAACAGACAAAACGGAGAGACCAGCATTTGTGCAAAGCATGCCCTAGGAGTTACCAGCTGCTCCTCATCCAACTGATGCCCTACTTTTCTCTTAGATAGTAAAAGAAGCCCTTGAAAATAAGGCCATCTTTTTTCTGCTACAGTTCAGTCTCCATCTGCCAAGGGCACCATCGGACAGGAAGTTCATGGATCTCTAAGTAACTGCTTGGGGTTTCCTCCTGGCCCTTCAGTAAGTGAAGCAGCCTGCCAAGCCAACTTCTGGGCTCACAACTTGTGGCATGGTTGACAGGATCACGTCTTAATATAAAATAAAATCTTAAATGCTAGACTTCAGGGTAGTTGTTAATCCTTTCTCCTTCTCCCCTTGTAGTCCTACTTTTATGAGAAAATGCAGGACCCATTTTTCAGAAGACTGTTTTCCCATAACCCCCAGCTGAGCAGTCCTCACTCAGGGATCTTTGCCTTTTGTAACTGCTGCATCCCTAGCAAGAAATTGCAGCTACACCACTATAAAAATATGGGGGTTCATTTTTTTCCAGCCTATGTAATGTGGAAATCACTGTGACTGGCATCCTCCCAAGCAAAATATACTGAAATGTCAGTCTGTTCCTTGAAGCTTAGATCCTTCCCAGCTTGCCTTCTCCTCTGTCCTACAACTTCTGCATGTCTTGCCCTCACCTCCTGGCATGCAGGTGCATGAAGGTATAGAGGGAGGGCTTTTATGAATGCTGCAAAAGTACTGTTATTATTAACCATGTATTTTAAAATGTAAAGGGCCACTTTTGCTTAGGGTTGAATGTTCAAGACCTACCAACAGCAATTTGATTTTCATTTTCTACCCAGAGCTGCCCTAAACCAGGGCAGTTTTAATGCAACACCTCATACAGGAGTAAGAGCATAACTATAAGCGCTTAGATTTGGAAGATTTGATTTAAGGTTTTTATGACAATCTTTATATTTTGATTGTTCCCTTCCTCTGGCCTTTTTTTTTTTTTTTAATATATTTCTGGCACATTTCCAAGGGTACCAGAAGAAGAGAGAACAGCAATTTGACTCAAAGTGCTGCAGAGCCACTCAGCTCTGTCGTGATGTTTCTGCCTGTGAACCCAGCTTCCTTCGTATTCGAGCCCACCACATTGCTCTGACGGCACAAGCGGTTGTCCGCGTAGTCTCATGCTTTAAGGTCAGCGAGTATCAAAGTGTTGCAACGTGCTCAGTTAGCAGTGAAAACATTTCAAAGCTGAGTCCTAATTTTGCTTTCTAAAGAATGTATTGTTTCTAAAAGCTACGTGGCACATGGAGGCTGTTTCAGGAAATGCCAGGATGCATTACTAAGTGCCAACATGCCAGAGAAGCTCTCTTCCAAGCACCAGCTGGAGTTCACCTGAATTTGTTCAGCTGCTTCTTTTTGGTCAATAATGGGGATTTTCTCCTCTTATATGAAAGAGCATCTAATAAGAATTTATTTTCCTAAGAGAAATTGGAAAGATCATATGTGAAATCTTCTGAGAAATGTTTTTGCCTTCACGGGGTTTGGGAAGAGCAAAAAGTTGGCAGAGATCAACAGAGACCCATATAGGGCTTCTTGAACTGCCTTTGTACAGCTTGACGCCTCAGGAATTTAAAACACCCAGGGAGTGGTTTTAAATTATATCCCCAGTTTTGTGAGCATGGACGCTGGCAAAGAGGTGTCACTGTGTGCCCAACCTGCTTTCTTTGTTCTCTCCTAACAAACCTTTTTATTCCTTGTAACAAACATGGATCTGACCCCTTTGGCAACTGTCCATCTCTCACTAGGGATTCCCTAGGCAGAATCAATGGATAAAAAAAAGGTGGGCTGGATCTTACAGCAAACACAGAAGAATTAAGCACAAACATAAAAGCCAGCATCTGCATAAGTAATAGCCATAATAAAGGTTTAAGGATGCTAACTTTTTGAAGTCAAAGCCTTTCCTAAGGCTCTAGAAGTTAATCTTGTACCTACATTCATTGTTGGACTGGAAGCTAAGAAAAGAAATGCCTTAATATTGCACAGCAGTCTTGCTAGATACTTTGCTGGTCTCCAATCACATTCTATGAAATCATGAATTAGCAATAGGATTATTAATTAGTATGTCTGTTCCTTGAAATTTCTTTTTACCAACTCCTTTTCTTCTTTTAACAGATAATTAATGCACAAAATGTAGCGTGGAATCATTTGTAAGCAAACAAGATGCACAGTAACATTTCTTTCTCTGGCACAATTGTGAAGATATCCACAAATGAGAATCTCTGTAGTGGCAGATTTCTTAGAGTTTTCTCCATTTGGCTTTCTTCTAGCCTGAAGTGTTTGGTAATACAGTGGCTGATGAATATTAAACAAAGTCTACATAAGTTTCTTAGTTTTGCCCTACAGACTTTGTAGGGAGATTCTTTTTTTTACAGTGCCCTTCTCTGTGCCCTCAGTTCCATTCTCTTATTCCCAGGTTGTTCTGAGGGACAAGTGACAGTATGAGACAGCAGCAGAATGATAATATTCTGCAAGGAATTTGTACAGAGTAGAAGAACAATGGGCAGATGCTCCCTCAGACTGTTTGAAACTTCTTCAAAGAAAATTACCTTGCAGGAGAGCAGGATTCATCTTGGTAGCGGAATTTCCTACCCAGTTATGCATAAGATAAACGTGACCTGGAGAAATGGTGTGCTTTGGAGTCTTCTGCTGGTCTGGAGAAATGGTTTGTGGTGAGAGAATGGGGAATTAGCTAGAGGTGGAATAGAAAACAAGCCCAGCTGATGAGGTCCGTCCTGGGCTTCAAAACAACAAGCAGAGACAGAAACAGGGAAATCCCCTCTGAGCAGAGTGAAGCATAAATGGGAGCTAAGCAGGGGGTTAGGCAGCTGGTCATTGAGGTGACTTTATTCAAATGACAGATTAGTCATTTGACTGGCAACCAAGTAGAACAGAGGTGAGTGACTATCAGTGTGGAGAATGAAGCCCCAAATGGTCTATCTCGGCCAGCTGTGATCAGCAAGCAGACACCAACTGAGAGATGGGCCCCATTTGCTGCTGCAGCAGCTCAACAGGTGTCAAGAGTCCAGGTAATAAAGCAGCATCAGTTAGAGGGCTGGGTTTAGCTTAAATGCCTGCGGTGGAAGTTGGCAAGGGCTCTTGATGTTGGACAAAATGTCAGCATAGGATCTACCATCAGTGGGAAAGACAATCTGCTCCAGCACTTTGGAGAGGATGGCTCCCTTTGAGTCTCATGTCTATGAAGTTATTTCCTGCGTGCCTCGCGCTCCATCGTACCTGCTCAGCTTATCGATATCCTTGCTTCTTCTCAAGGTATTACTACAGGTAATCTTAAAGCTGAGCAATGACATATACAGAGTTGAATGGCTTGAACTGCTCTGAATAGAATTGGCTGAGGAATTACTTTAGTCTAGGTTTCCAGAGCTGTCAGTACTCTGACTTTCAGAAGTATGAAAATGAAATGCAAAGAAAGAGACTGGAAGAGAGAGATACCAGTAACACCTCATATAGCCTGCATAGGCTAGGTGAGTAGGACTACTCACCAATTCATCAGCCTCATCAATTCATTAACTCTCTGGAAGAAAGAAAGAAGTAGCAAGGTTGAAAAGCTTGCTGGAGACATTGTTACTCATACAGAAGATGTATATCAGTAACAAAACCAAGCAAAATTCGCTTTTTGCTTAGATGTGACATTCGGCATTTAGTAGTTCTTAGCATTTTTCCCCCTTCAAACAGTGAAAGCAAGCCCTGCTCTTTGTGATCAGGAACTAGCAAAGTATTTAAACATATGCATAGCATTAGGCATGTGACTCATCCCCTCTATATCCACAGATGTCCCTCACTCTTGCAATTAAATATGTGCTAAAGTGATCTGTTGGAGCAGAGCCCAGGAGTACAATGTGAAGCTTTGAGCTCATCATTATAAAAGTAGTGCTAACAAACAGGTCTAGAATTATAGACTGGTCAGCTTAGCTTCATTCCTGGAAGAACACTGGAACAAATAATCAAACAAATTAGGCGTGAGCACCTCAAAATAAATAAATATAAGGGGTTGAGTAACAAGGAGCATGGTTTTGTTGAGATCTGAGATTTTTCAAGCGATCTATTTTCCCGCTACCATAGGGTAGCAGACCTTGATGTTGATTGATTTTTTTTTTTTTTTTTTTTTTTTTTTTTTTTTTTTTTTTTTTTTTTTTTTTTTTTTTTAAGTGCTTTCACTTGCAGTCCTAGAAACACTGTGTAGATGAAAAAGTTCCCTCTTGGTTCCAAAGCTGGTCAACTGTCTGCTTTCAAGGAAACTACAGTAATTTGCTTTTGAGGTAGAAGGATGTATTTGAGGGATATCCTGACAGGTTTATTGTGCATGTCTTCCATTTCTGTGTGAGGTGGAGATGATGAAGAGAGGATGTGCAACTCACATTTGTAGCTGATGCCATGTTGGAAGAGGCTGTGAGTACATTGGAATTTGGCATAACAAGCTAGGTTACAAGCTTGCTGGTATAACAAGCAAGCTTAAGCTAGGAATGTGGGGTGATTTTATTTCTGAAAGTTGTTCTTTAATTGAGACTGTGTGTGTATCAGCTAGTTTCAGCAGCTGATAATGGGACTTAATCTTGTGGAGAGGAATTTTAGTAGCTCTCCTAAACAGGAGACGGTGATAGCCTTATATAATGCCAAGAAGTTGATGACTAGATAGGTATTTTCATCATCTAATGGTTCACTGAATGCTAATACTTGTGATTTTTGTTTGTTTTCCCTTTATAAATTGTGTTGCTAGCTTTCTGGCTCTTCTTTCATCTGTGCTTCATTTCTAGAGTCTGCTTCCCCCCTGCACCCTGGCTAACTTCTGGATTCTTGAGCTTCCTAGAAGGTAATTTCTGGCTCACAGCTGTCTGCACATAACAGATCCATTATGTGTGGAAGTGGGAAAACAGAGCATGTGACGGTGAGAAACTGAGTATGTGATATTTCACTTCATGTGTGATATTGTAATCATTTGGATTGTGCTCTTTGAAAGCTCTATTCCTGTTACATGCAGGATTTCTTTTAATCTAGTCACTTATTTTTAAGAGAAGTGATATTTATATCTACAGGGATGTTTTAAGCCAGCTACTTCTTGCTTCACTTAACTATCATAGAGCAGTTCCTGCTCTTCCAGCTAAGAAAAATGTATTATTGCGTTGAAGAAGAGGAGTTTCATGAATGCAGGAGAACCAAGATAATGAGAGAACTCTTGCTCAGCTTCTGCACTTAGTTTATGGACAAATTCCCAAGTGAGCTTATTTGTTCAAAGTCTCCTCACAAAGATCTGATTAAGAGACAGAATAACCCACGTATGATGAGCTTGATCCCAGTTTTCTGAAATCCAAACAAGGATTCAGGTCTGTATGTAAGCCTTGAGCAAGATATTTGATTTCAGACCGTGCAAGGTGACAGCTTAGCAATCATTCAAAGACTTTCTGGAACACAAACATCTTGCAGGACACCAGGTTACAATTCCAAAGCCCTCTGCTTTCTATTTGTCCCCACGTCAAACTCCATTAAGATTCTACCAGTTTAACTTCATTGTCTGTACAAAGAATCAATTTTTCACATCAGTTGCCCCTTTTACCTTTGCAAGGAGCCTGCAAGGAGTTAATAGCACAGTCCTGACAGGATCAGAGCCTTACTGCATTCACTGTTATTTTTATTACCCCCCAAGCCCTCACCCTAGTTAGAAAAGAAGATGAGGGACTTATCTCTGAGACCTCTAGTCTTGACACAATAATTCGATCATAGCAATGGACACTTGAAATTTTGATTCATATTTGATGTGTTCTAATCCAGTGTGATCCAGGATAGTGTCATTGTCATGCCAATCCTTAGAAGTGTAGAAGCAAATAACTTTTTTTTTTTTTAATATTGCTGAATTATATTAGAACAGAAGCAAACGCTGATACTTCTGTGGTGAGAAACTCCAATTCCAATGGAAAGCAATATTTTGGGGCCTGCCCTAGGTACAAATTGACCTGTGGTACTGCGAAGTACAACGTGCATCTAAGTGGTGCAATGGAAAGATTATTTTTTTTCTTATTTAAAAACAAATCAACCAACTCAAACCAAAAGAACCAGAAACAATGCATTTCTTGCAGCTGTATTTTTACCTGCTACTCAGAGCTCATAAGACAGCATTGCCTGTAGTTGTTTTTTTCCTGTATTGTTTCCCTAGCAAATGCCAAAATAAATTAGCCACGTTATAGCAAACCCATCTTGTGACTGTAGTTTTCAGAGTTCCTGTGTTCTGGAACATGGTATCTGGGTTCCTCAGACAGATGCTGCCCGTGGCACTTGCTGTTACAGCGATGTGTGTCTGCTCAGAGATGGGAATCTATAAATGGCACAACCTGCCTTGGTGCTGAGGTCTTGGGGACAGCCCTTCAGAGCGGGGAAGGGGCTTCCTCCTTGAGCTCTGCCATGGAGAGGGTCATTCTGCAGGGAGCTCTGTCCTTGTTCACGCCACCACCAATTTAGAGATTCCCTCAGCTTCTTTCAAAGTCAACGGTAAGCCTTTTAAAATATTTTATACTGATATGCCAAGAGACTTTTTGTTTTAATTGCTTTTAGCACTCTGTATTTACAGAGATGAAAGCAAAACTAAAGGCGATCTTTCCTTCTACTTAAAACCATGCTGAATTACTCATGATGAGTAATGTATTGTAAGAAAGGTCTACACCTCCCTGGGGTGTATGTTATGTCTTGTAACATGACGCTAACCACATAAATGACGTGATACAAAATGATGTATGGAACTGCTGTATGGTAAACACCAGGAAAGCTACTGTGGCACCACCAAACTTACTGCTTTGAGCTCTATGGAGCTGGTGCTCTTCTACGCTGTTGCCAGTGTGCAGCTTTACCAAAGGCTGTTTCCAGTGCAGGTGAGAACACGTGTGGCTCCGTTTGTCAGTGTGGTGCAAGTGGTGCTTTGGAGCATGGTGCCTGTGCATATCCTGAGCCCCGACTTCTCAGTATTATAGACTTGAATCCAGGACAATCAGGACATACTACAGCAAGTGGCCAAGAGAGTTGCTTGTGGAAGTTGCTGGATTTCTCGGCATGGGGAAATCCAGTAAAGAGCTGCCCCAAGCATTGGCATGGCCACCCACTGCTAAGAGGGCTATAATTTTGCAGAGCTGGTAGCCTGACTGCAGCTGGGGAATCTAAGCTGTTTTATGCTTGCAGAGGATCTAGCCTGCTTGGTTACACCTAAAGATTCATTCTTATCTACATTTTCTTTGAGTGCAGCACTAAAACGACATTGAGATCTTTATATGTAATAACTAGGTATCTAAACGAGGACATGAGGAGTAAAAGTCTCCTCTTGTTCTTAAATGCAGGCAAATTCTGTGGAGCAGCCTAAATGCAGAGTCCTTAAAACATCAGGCCAAGCAGCAGGGCAGGCAGGAAAGCATCACCCAGTGAAATGCATCCCGCACCCCGGGCTGCAGCTGCGGGCTTCGATAGTGGTGCTGCGTGTGGGGAGGTCGCGAAACGTTGCACGGTGACCAGGTCATTGCACTCGTGAAAAGTGTGCCCCTTTCATGAGCCAGGGCCCCTGAGGGTGCCTTTAGGAGCAGGCTGGTTACTGCTGTTGCAAATAGCCCAGCTCCTGCCATAGTGCTTCACTTTCTTTTGTTGCAGAAGTTAGTGCGTGCTAGAGCTGCAGACAATGCTGACCAGGGCTTATGAGTTTTAAGTAAATATAAAATGATTTAATCATGGTGGGTGCGTAAGAGGGCTTAATAAATGTTTATATTGATGAAAGAAAAAGAATTGCAAATCCCATTACATTGATTGTTCTTATATTGCTTTCCTGCTCTTCTCTCCCTGCTTTCCTCCCCACTGCCACCTTTTTATTTTATTTCATTTTATTTTTATTTTTTCCCTCTCCTCTCAAATGCAGTAAAGATGCAAGTGCAATGAGATTTCTGGGCTCATGGTGCTAGCTACCTGAAATGCTTCCCAGGCATTCACTGTGGAGATGAGGAATCTGTGGTTAACCGCTGTTCAGGAGAGCAAAGTCCCTAGAGAACAGCCTGAGAAATGGAGAGATATGGCTAGTGTGAAAATGATTACCTGGAAGGGTGTTTAGCCTAGTGGGATGTTGCTTTGCACCTTATTTTTCAACAAACATGCAGACATCCTTACACATCCTTACACATCTAGGAAGGAATATGATTGGCTTTTAGCTTGATTAGTGAAATATCGTGGAGTAGTGAAAAAATGTTGGGGGGACCTTGTTGGTTTGGGGTTTGTGTTTTGTTCATGTGATCTAGACCCCTCTAGTTTTTCACCACCTCTGGCATTTTGGTTCTGTTGGAAAACAGTAGTTGTCCACAAAAAAAATATGCCATTTAAAGGCCAGATCTGTGCCTTCTAACAAGAAGAAGAACGAAGTGGCTTTCTGGTGGGGTCATGTAAGAACGTGCAAGTCTTGGATGGGCAGTTGCTACTGTTCTATATAACAGAGGGATTGTTTGCTAGAGATTTATAGCTCAATTTTCAAATGGTTCAGAAAGTGGTCTATTTGAAGAGTAGTGTTGGGTTTTTTTCTCTGAAAAGTTTTGTGCCAATTTGTAAAAATTTCATGGATTTTTGAAAAACTTGAATCTTAATGCAATAATGTGTGCAGTGAGGGCTTCCAAAAAGACAAAGGCAAAATCTTTTGGAGTAGGCAATGGGGTCAAGTTACTCTGGTTTTGTTTTACATTACTGATGAAATTTTGAAGACTGTTTAAAGGAATCAAGTCCTGGCTCCTACTAAAATTAAAAGCAACCGGGCATCGATATCCTCCCCTCAGCTTTAGGAATCTCAGTCTGCAACTGCAGTGTTAGTGTGATGTAATTTGGGTTAAGCACATTTCTAAGAGCAGTTATAGTATAATTTATCTCACAGTAGTATTGTCTTACAGTCATAACATCATGCTCATATGCAGCTGACAATCTGGAAGCTTTACAGACAAATGTAGCCTATATTAAAGTCTTCAGGCAAGCCTTTGGAGTCTTTGGAAGCTTTGTTCACACAAAGCCTGTAGAATCAAGCCATGAATACTGTTGGATGTCCAAGCTTGTGGTGGTGTCCTTTGAGTGGAGCTCACTCTGGGGGCAAAGTAATAGCCACTTAACAGCCCACGCGACTCCCACGCAGTAGTTTGCAGGAGAAAATGATGAAGGTTAGCAACTGAAATTGCATGCAGAGGTTATGTGGCAGAATGTGATTACTCACCCAGAGAGTTGAGAACTTTCTGTCAAAGCAGATTGTAAGGTCAAAATCGAGTTCTGGCTTTCCTGGAAAATTCTGCAGAATATGCAGTATTGTCATGATTAATATAATGGATTACTTGCCAAATACGTAAAGGCTGAAACCCCAGCCTTATTAGGATTGAATGAATGACTCTAGCGTGTTTTCTCCCAATGATTTTGCATTCTGTAATTAAAATGTTTGCTTTCAGTCTCACTTGATACTAAGCTGATTTAATGTCCTACAGAAACAGTTTTTTGCTTTCATTTTTTTCCTCTCTGGACCCAGCTCCCTGGGTGGGTGATATCTCATATTACTTAGATAGTTCTGAGCTGTGGCTTTTGATAATAAAAAGCAAGTTGTAGCATTTTTCTTCTCAGCAGAGTTCTTCATTTCACCTCAGATGCTCTTTTTCCTCTGTATATTCTTATCCCAGAGTGTACAGCACAGCCTTATACTGTACAACCCAGAAATTCAGTAGCTTCTTCCTTACAGATGAGGCCTGCAAGTTGAAGGCTTGTCTTGCAGTTCAGGGGGCACCTTCCTCCTTCAGCCACATTTTTCATTGTCCTGCAATTGAAGCCACCATTCAGAATTGTCCCCTGCCAGGAACTCGTCGCTGTTGATCTCAGCTATTTTCTTTTCTGTAGCTTCTTTGATTGTGGCATTACAGTATTAACAAGTATTGCTCCATGGGTTTCTTTTCCTGTAGAAACACATTTGGACAGCTTTAGCTTTTCAGTACTGTTGAATCATTTCATTCGACTTCATTCAGGTTCATTCAAGATGATAATCTTACTGCATTACTTCCCTTATGTCTGCAGTATTTCACTGCTGATACAAGCCTAGGCTGTTGGGCTGGAGCAGAATAGGTTTGTGTTATTTTCATTGTCATCCACACCTTCAATGTAGCATCTACAGCATGTTTTATGGTCCACTCCAAAGCTCATGAACCTCAGTCTGAAGATTCTACTGAGATCTAGGCCCTGGAATGTTGTGTTTTGGAATGGAATCCCTGCACATAAGAAAAGATCAGATCAAGGAGTGGGGACACCTAGGAATTCATGTAGTTTTTTATCTACCCTTTCCCGCTATTGATATTTCTGGATTCACAGCTCTTTAGGACAGTGTTTACCAATCATGGGACCAAAAGCCCAAACTGGTGGCCTGCTGCAGGTGCATGTGCTTCAGGACTGGCTCTGCAGGGCCAGGTCAGTGCAGAAAGGAGGCAGCCATCAGGCGTCTGCTTGCTGTAGGGGGCCAGAGGCTGATCCCATGCCTGTTCCTCCAGCTGAGGCACCATTTCTGATCCAAACAGGAGAGCTGGTGTTGCAGGGAGTGCTGGTGAGCTGTTCTGGGCCCGCAGCTAAGCCGCCAGCATGCTGCCTTACCTCTCAGTTTTGGGGCTTCACCAGGTGTGCGAGTAACTTCAGACCTGTCATCTTCAGGAAAGCCAGGGTCCGTTTCAGTGGGCAAAAGAGGACTGCGACACAGAAGGCTGCAAACAGAAAGTGCTGTTATTTAACTGCTGGCCTCATAACACAATGAAACCTTGACCAGACCAAGACAGCAAGTGTCTCCAGTGCTGCCTTTATGGATTTAGGATTCCCAGAGCAAAGAGAGGACAGAGGTGCTGGGACTGAGAGAAGGGAGCTCAGCACCCAGAGACTCAACCTTCTCCAGATGGTTAGAGGGGAGATATGACTAATGAGGATTGGCAGTGGGCAGGTAGCAGGGTGGCTACAAAAGCCCTGCACAATAGTTGTCTAAGGACCTCAAGAAATATGGATCAGTGGCATCTGAAGGATCATGGTAAAGGAGATGGTGATTCAGGGAGCTGAGAGGCAGATTTCTTGCTTGCTTATCCGGTTACTTTTGTGATGTGTGCTGTATCAAATACACTTCCCCTAGGGAAGGTGGAGAAATGCTCACTTTTTCCATATTTCATGAAGGAGAGCTTAGCTGCTGCTCTTAAAGATTTGCCTGGCACTCTTCCCTCAGAAAGGCAGGTGTGGGGGAGTTCTATGGCCAAGGATCCTTTCTGAGAGCAAAGTCTACCTCTAGTATCAAGGCTCATATAAACTCTAGGAACAAACTCAAATGGTGGCAGGTCTTATATATGAGACTTATCGTGCAAATAAGTATCATCAATAATATGAATAACCAAAGGTGAATGGGACAAGGAAATAGATATGTTAAAGTCCACTTTAACCTATCTGTATTACCTACCTCTAATTAGCAGGTAATTTATATTCAGGAAATCTTTCTCCCTACAAAGAGTTAGCACTGACAGCAAACCTCTTGCTCTGCTGTAGCATTTGTTAAATCAGTTGTGGATGGGAGAACCAGCTGAGAGTTTCCTGTTAATTAAAAGAGTTATTGGCTGAGGCGTCCCCTCCCCATCTAGATGGTGTCTCAGAAATGCAACATATTCAATTGCACTTGACTGCTACAGGTTGCTTCCTACCTGGAGCCTTGAAAACTTTCTTCCATTTGCAAGAGGCTTTTCTCTTGGGTAACCTGTTTGAGTGCGATTCCTGTTCTTCCCATATCAGGATCGATGGCTTCTTCATCATCCCATACGTGCCTGCCAGATTAACAGGATAGGAGCTATGTTAACTTCCAACAGTTCATTTCTGAATTATGTTTTTGAATGACATAATGGGTGCATATGCAATATTGCCACTTGCAACTACTTTTTAATTGAAACCTGAACACGTTGTGCTATATAGAAGCCACATAATCTGACAAAGAATTAAAAGGGAGGCCATATTTTGCAAGAATTGTAGGATTATAAATAGAGCTGATTGTAATAACAAATTTCAAAGGGTGGAGGAAGCGATAATTGTCTTTCAAAGTTCCATTGGAATTTGGAATCTTTATTTTTTTTACTGGTTGCTTGAACTTATTTTCATGAAACCTTTGAAGTGTTTCTTTCAGTTGGACAAAGAGGCCATACGAAGTAAGAGAAAAGTCTACTTGTATGAACCATCTAGCACGCTTGAAAAGGCTCGGCAACGCACAGAGATGTCAGATTACTTGTAGAAGGTCAAATCAATTTCATGATCAGGCAAATATTAGCAAATTACTTTTCTCAGAATCAAAGCAAACAAAACACTTTAAGAAATACTTCTTAGGAAAAATCAAACGGCAGTTACTAGAAATTTATCACTCCATAGGACTTGTTCTCTTTAAGGCACTTGCTGCCTCTGTAATGGTAGGCTGTTGCGTCCAAACATCACACAGGGACAAATTCAGCTGTGGCTTAAGTCTGTTCTGTAGGGCAAATGAATCATAACCGGGGCCAGGCCATGGTGGGTTTTATCTGCTTACTTGACTGCTTTTAAATTAGGGCATCGAAGGGCTCAGGCCCATAAGAAGACAGTGTCAGCTCAAGGGGTTATATTTTGTTTAAAGCTGGCGGCTGCTCAAAGTTATCTGCAGACATTGCACGATGGGGAAAGGGGGAAGGGTGATTGCTGCCTAAAGACTTGAGAAAGAAGAAGGGACAGACAGTTGGAATAAGTTTCTTGAGGAAAGTATTTCCTTATTGTCCTAGTGAGAGGCCGGGGAGAAGTCCAGGTGGAGTTTCCTGCCTGAACATCGGCCTCTCTGTGCTGTAAAGAGCTCTGCAGAGCGGTGCTCTTGTTGGTCCAGACTTTGCAAAAAGTGACTTGGACTGAACCTCTTTGCTTCACGTCTATGCTGCAGTCTGAGTCTTGATGTTGTTCTTGTATATCAGCGTTTTCCATTAATAGAAGTGCAGTGCCAGATGTACTGAACACAGTCCGTGACACATCCCTCTGGAGCTGGCAGAAAAGACTCTTGTCCTCTCTGCTCGAGTGCTCTGCTTCTCAGAAAACGGAGATAAGCCTTGGAGTCTGATTTCACCTCCGTCCACGTTGAAGCTGCAGAGTCGGTTGCAGCGCGGTGTTGTGCGTCACGCAGCGTGACCCTGTGCGCCCGACCCAGGTGGACACGAGGTGCGCTCAGAGCTGCAGCATGAAGAGAACTCCTGCTAGAGAGGTCTGGAGAGAAACACCAGCCTCCTCCTCGTCAATTCAGTACACAGACTTTAGAAGGACTTTATTTTTTAGTCACTCTTTAAAAGGATGTCACTTAGTTTCATGTGCCTTTTTTCTCCCCTCCTGCCTTTTGAGCACTGTGTGTAAAGTTATTGAAACTACAATTTTCCATCCGAGTTTGCTCACTGGAAAATGTGGCTGTCTTAAATTGAAAGCAGGATGGAAATTTGAATTTCTGATGAGGTGTAATGGCTTTCCCAATTCTGTGAGCTGGAGAAGAGAGAAAATGCTTTTTTAATATATGTAAATATGAAACCACAAAGGTGACCGAAGGCTAGCAGTGGAAGACACATTAACTTGAAAAGAGTTCTAGCTTCTCAATTAATCTCAATTAAATACCTCAATTAATTTGGCCACTTAAAATGGATAGGAGAAAAAAAGACTATAATGGAGGATTTTTACAGTAAAAGGGTGATTCAAATGCAGAATGGCCTTTGAGGCCTAGAAAAATCAGACCTTTCAGGACTACTTTTTGGCCTGAGTCCAAGGCTTAAACAGCCTTGAGCGGTGCATACATTTTATTTTCACCTTTAGGACAGGGGAGAGTTTTGCCTTTAACAATTACAGCAGGCAAAATGGAACTTAAATGTGAAAATGAAGCCATGTTGGGAAAGCCTCATGTTCTAATTCCCCTTCCTCTGTATCAAGCGCCCTCAGAAGTGCATAAGCACCAGCCGAGTATTGTGCAGTTAGTCATAAGATATAAATGAGCCCTTCAACCGTGGGGAAAACCCACTAGTGTGATGTGCTTTTTCACAGGAAGGAATGCAATTATTATTCATCACTGAAAATAAGTGTTCATTATTCATCAATCCATTTAAAGAGTTTGCCCCATCTAGGCTGGGATTAAACGCAAATGCCGCGTCACCTACCTAGCTCTTCAGCAGGATAACTGCGTATTGAACAACAACCAAAGACAGCTCATAGGTTTCAACTAGTCTGACCAAACCAGGGCAGAGAATATTAGCGAACAGTAAATGCTGTCCCAGAAACTAGGGCAAACTGCTCAAGAATGGAAGGGAGGTGCTGGTGTTTGGACAACTTCATGACAGAGTTTGGTTAGCTGAGACAAAACATAAAGTCTAGGAGGATTTCGGCATATATGATTTCAGCACATATGATTCAAAAAACTTGAGGTTGATTTGTATCTCTAGCAAAAGGGTTTGATTTAAACCACTGGTGGCAAACTGTTGCCTGAGCTAAATTGGTGTAGTTCTGTTGAAGTCAATGTTACCAAGTCATTTTACTCAGGTTGAAAATAACTTTCAAACTGTAACTTTAAACTGCACTGTTTATAAGGCAAAAATAAAACTGCAGAACCTTTTTGGCTGTAATCTTGGTAATTTTCCAAAATATTTTTCTTGTGAACTGCCCAACTCTTGCTAATGAGAGAAAACGTTCTGTTACTAAATTGGTGCAAAGTTGAGTGCTACTTTGGGACATTTTTATGTTGGTATGAGGGTTGAATTACGTCTGTGAAAATTTCCATTGTATTACAGAATCACAGATTAGGTTAGCATTACATGAGAGCAATGAACAAATAGATTCCCAGATAACTCTGTTTTATCTTGCACCTTTCACCCTACCCCCCCACTGGAAACAACAAGGAAAAGCAAGTCCCCCACAAGAGTGCATGTTATAAGGTCAAGGAATTGCTTAAAAAGGTACAGATCATTTGTTTTAGGCACTATATGCATGAACATGGAGATGTGTAAAAATATATTTGTTAATCTTGACCATCAATGAAGCTTGGAAATTAAACCCCTGCCTGGGTTTTTGTTGTGAAATCAGCTTACATGATGGGAATTAAATTCATGGGAGCAAAGCTGAGGTGAAAGGAGGAGGATATTGCTTCAGAAAACTGCAGGGAGCTTGTGGGAGAACTTAGGGGCTGATATAGCATGAGTAACCCAAAGCCTGTGTGTGTTTGTGTTCAGAAATGATTTACTTTGTTCTCACCATTTATGAACTTAAGGTTCAGGTAAAAAAAGCACAAAAGGTCCAGGGCAGCATTTAGCTCTAGCATGTCCTTCTCCTTCAGTAAAATACACACACACACACACACACGGCTGGTATCAGTTGTGAACATGTCTGCATGTTGTGCATGGAAACAATATCCTTTAAAATATAGCAGAGCAGTATATATTTTTAATTATTGTTGAAAGGTCTTGGTTTGCAAACCAAATTCCTCAGCCCAGCAGCAATAAAATAATAAACAAGTAGCTGATGTGCACAGCAGGACTCCCAGGTATCTGCTGAATTTTACAACAAACCGAGCCCGCTCTTCATGGCTCAGCTCCCATTTCTGCTGGCTGCCTTACTGTTTTGTTCTTTTAAAATCTAGATCAAGTTCTCCAGCCTCTAAAATAGAAGTTGGATTGTACCAATCTCTGCTGGAACTTGTGGCTGCATGGAGCCACGAGGGCTCTGCCCAGGCCAGCGTGCCCAGCAGGACACGCAGAGGATGCTGCAGGGCTCCGTGTGACACGGGGAACAGAGGTGTCTACCCCAAACTGCTTCTGCCCACTGGTGAGGAGCAAGGGAAGGGCATGGAGGAGCATTGCTGCAGCTTTCACAAGCTGTAAAACCTCAGTCGCAGCTTTAAGGTGTGCAGCCAAGGTCCTTGGCTTTTGGAAGAGGAGCTGTCTGTCTAAATGAGAGATTTTCAAAAGCCTTTCAGGGAATTGCAAACTGTCTTCCCATAGAAAACCAAACTGTCTTCCCATAGAAAACCATAGGGTGTGGGTGCATAGCTTCTTTTGGGGAAAACTGTAAGCTGAATATAGATGATGCATAGATTCTTATTTTAAAAAAGAGCTTTGGATAGGAAGTCCCCCTTGAGCCTTAAATATCTACCCTCCCAACCTTTAGCATCAGAGTGAGAGTTGTTTTCTCTGCCTAGGTTGTTTCATAGACCTGACTGAGGCTGTATCAAAGTGCTTCTCTAGTCTTGATAAATCCCAGGAGAAAGGAAGGCAATGTAGTTGAAAGCCAGTTTTTCAAAGACATTTTTGCATAATGTGTATCAAAGGCGTAGCTGCAAATATTAATCATTTGACTCATAATGCCAAGCATAGTCATTTGGCTCTTAGAAAATGGCCTGGTTTATCCAAGCTGGCCTGAGTTGTTATAGCTAAGCTAAGTTAAATAATGCAGCACTCTTTAAAGTTGCATGAGTATATGATTTCATTTGCCTTATTCATTCATAATTCCTATTGCCTGGTAGTTTATTGGAGTCAGTGATTATCACATTTCATCGATCGGCCTCTGCTGTGAGTGAGGCTGGCAGGTTGTTGTGACTCCTCTTTCCCTCTGAGTTTAGGAATGAGTGCTCGGCCTGGCTATTTTTCTTCAGGTAAGTGTAGCACAGAGAAGTGAATGAGTAAAGGTTAGCTTCTAATAAAACAATTTGATCTGCAGGACTGCCATCCTCAGGAAACAAAATTAAAATAATAATAATACATAAAAAACACCCTACAGTGCTTCCAGAGCAGAGCGGGGTCATTTAAATGACTCTGTCCTGTTGAAGCACACTGCTCTGCAGGCTTGCTCTTGATCTCAGCCACGATAGTGGCTCCATGAACTAAACAATGACTAACCCAAAGCAGGTGGATACTGCAAGGCAAATGAAAGCACCAGGAGAGCATTGCTGCTACCAACTGCAGAAAAGAGCAACAAGAGCAACTTCTCCCTCAGAAGGGCTGGAGACAGTCCAAGGGGACATGGGCTAGTGGAAAGCCTGATCCTTCGTAGCTCCATGTTGCTTTGCCAGCTTCTCGGGATGCAGCATTTCACCGTGCAGCCACTCACTGCAGCCGTGGGCTCTGTCCCTTCCCCAGCATTAGCTGTGGTTGCTGCTGGCGGTGTTGCCACAGCCACTGCTCCGCTTGCAAAAGATTGCATGAACGTCCCCTGACACACAGAAGGAAAAAATCAGCTGGACTAGTTTAACCTGTCCATTTAAATCGATCAGGTGATCCAGGTCATTTCTGTGTGGGGAAGGGACTTAAGACGTGACTGTAAAAGTCACTCTGCTGGCAATCTCAAGGAGAATGAGAACGGGTGGCCAGGGATGACAGCCCCACATCCCTGGCCGGGATAGTTGTTGCATAGTCAGCTTTCCCTAGGTCCTCTGGGAGTCTTCAGAATGAATTTCTTGGAGCAAGCACTTCTGCTGATCTGAAACACCACAGCGAAGTGCTGGGTGAAAAAACATCTTTCAGATAATGTGGCTTAAGATAACATGGGCATTAACTTTATTAATTTGCATCACTTATCTTTCGACTTGTGTAAGGAAGGTATTGTCATCTCTATTTAACAGATAAGGAGCAGGGAGAAGCTGATAAAGGACCAAAGAATTCCACAGGGATTATATCTTAGTGGAGATGAGAGCACAAGAAATGAAATCCTGGCCCTACGAAATCAGTAGGGCTTTTACTGCTTCAGCATAGCAGAGACCTGTCCTAACAGGGAGAAGGTGTCCTGTGCAGCTGGAGGCATTTCTCACACTGAAAGTCATTTCTCCTGCAGAAACCTGAGGCATTACAGAGGAGCGGAAGAAAAACAAGGAAAGGGAAAGAAGACAGAGGCACCTGGGGTGAGTGAGTGATGGTTGGGAGCACAGTGTGTAATTCCGTGGGCAAAGGGAGAGAAAGGAAGGGAACTGAGGAAAATGTAGCAGGATAGTGGGAAAGCACCTCTGAGCAGTCCCTGGCATAAGGGTGGGAAGGAAGAGCGGTATGTCCCCAGGACGCTGTGCCACCGTGGCTGCTCCCTGTGTGTCTGTGGGTGATCCACAGGCCAGCAGCTGCTACAGAGGTTGCCAGGGTTCAGCTCCGAGCACAGAGGCAATCGGAGGAGATTAAAGCCACCAGAAGGAGAAGACAAGATCTGTCAAGACACCAGAAGGAGAAGACAAGATCTGTCAAGACACCAGAAGTTTTGGGTGCAGCTGAAGCAAACCTTGGTTCAAATAATCTCTACATCATGAGTAGGCTGGGATTAGATGTGAAACAGCAGTTTCTTCATCCTGTCTTGTCCCAGCACTTTAAGTCCAGGACTCTAGATGTGCGGAGGCTGGCAGGGCAGGTTCACCGAGAGCTTTGTGGCTCTTGCTGCTCTTGGCAAAGCCAAAGGCAGCCAGCCCTTGGGCATGACACAGTAAATACTGATTTCACATAGTCCTGCCTGTTGTGCTTTGTGTACACGATTAACTTGAATCCCAAGGCACTGCAGCAGCAGTGGTTGCAGCACTAGCCAGACTTGATCTTTAGTGGTCTGAGACCCTCTCAAGTCAGCTTAGCTTGTCAGGCCGTTGGACCTTCCCTGTCTCCCCTTCTCCTTTCTCCTGCCCCACCCTTGCTGCAGTCAATACTGATTGTCACAAAGCAAATGCCAACTTTTCCAGGCAGTGTGCCCAAAGAGAAACACGGCACTGGCATTTCTCAAGCAGCTGGATCCCAGAGCGCTCGGACACGATGCCAAGAACTTGCGCAGTGTCTGATGGCATAAGCCTAGGCCTGGAGGTGAGCAACTACAACTCATTTTCTCCTCCTATTTCCTCTTGGTGACAGAGAACACTTGACCATCTGATCTAAACATACCTAAAGTGAAAAAGGCAGAAAATCCCCAAAATTTCATGACCCAGATGAAACTGTCACAAAGCCTGCGTTATGACTTTGGAGAGAGGTTGACTTAAACTTTTCTGAATGTTTATGTTAAGATCTCTTCACACCTGCCAACACTGTATTAATTCATCTTGTTACCAAACAAGAGTTGGTAGTGTACCTTAAAATTGAGATCCATGGGCCTGCAGTAGGATAGCAAATACAAGAGTTTAATCATCACAAGCCTTTTAATTCTAAAATGAAATGGGCACTCTGACCTGTTTTGGAAGACATTTAAGAAGCTGTGTTTGTATCAAGCAGATATATTTTTATTTTCATTAGCAAAATTACAGGAGTAAAAAAATTCCTATTGAGATGGATTATAACAAATCACAAAAGCAGGCATGAATATTCTTGTCTCTGGAAACCAAAAATTGCATACATATAAAACGTGCAAAAGAAATGTTTAAAAAGAATAAGGTTTTATTATCAGACAACTGGCAGCAGGTGTTCACATTTTACCAACCCATGCCAAAATATTACTGCAAAATTTGTGCTAAATACCATCACTCAAAACCATTAACAAGGAAATCCAAGAAAATTGATAAGAAGTTTTCTTTTTTCTTTTTGCTGACGCAGTGCTTTGATCTGCCATGCAACTGGGTCAGTGCATGAGAAATACCTTTTAACATCCACGTCTGTGATGTGATCTCTATGCAAGAGACCCTAAGTGTAAAACCTCACAGATCACTCAGTAGAGGACTCTAAAAACAAACAAACAAGCAAAAGACTTGACTTGCAAGAGAAGTAGCACAGTGATCAAAGTAACCCAAAGCTGAAAGAACAGATGTCACTGGGCCAGATCCTCAGTGTATTAGGACAGCACCAGCCCCTACAACCACCTGCTGTGAGGAGCCCTGCTGCCTAAAAAGGGCTGAAGAGCTGCTTGTCCACAGACATGAGTCGCTGGAGGCTTCTGAGGAGAAAAGCTGTGGGAGATGCTCTGTCCTATGGGGTCACCGACAGCTAGAGCAGTGGTAGAGCCAGGCTAGGTAGGAAGGAGCTCCTGTTTCCTGCTGGGTTCCTGCATGGGTATCTATGCAGAGGGGAGGTTCATGGCGTGTATTGTAATTTCTAAGTAGTCCTTCCCGTACAGAGCCTGGGAGCACAAAGAAAACTTTCTGTTCTGAGATTGTAGCCCTCCCCTGCTGGGCTGGAGGCACCAGCCTGGGGAGGTGCCCCAGAACGGGCATGGGGCCCATGAGATGCTAGGAACTGGGGCTGAAATTTCCGTCATTCCCGAGAGGGACAAAATTAGAGCTGCAAAGACAGAGAGCTGCCCGGTTAGCAGTGTTAATTACTCTAGGACAAGGCAGCACACCCTTTAGCAGTTTTCCTCTTACACCTAGGAACACCTGGGGAGATTCCCAAGCAGAAATGCATCACGAAATTCACCTCAGGAGGCCACTTGCCTCACATGCTATCCCAAGTGAGGTCTGCAGGCGGTTTTCAGTCCAGTATGCCAGCAGAAATGACAGCAATGAGGTGCAGAGAGAAAGGCTCAACCTGTCAGTCAACCCTCTGACCTGGCTGTTTCTTAATGAACCTGATCAGGTCTCTGCTCCCCCTTGGAGCCCTTGGTCACTCCTGGGCTACTTCCTCATGGTGAGTCAAGTTCTCTGTGCCTTGGTGGGACCTTCTCCTGCTCATTTTGTGGCCTACCTCACCTTCCTCTGGGGACTGAGGTCTACTGGGGATTTCCACAGTCACCAGAGCAAGATCTCTCCCCTGGAAAAAGCAAAATGTTTGTTTTGCACAACAAAAAGCAATGCAGCTAGCATGTTTATGGCCCATTTCTTAAAGCATTCTTGCCTTCCCAGTTTGCTGGTGAACTACAACGCTCTCAGTCCTGTGCATTTTGATTTCTACAGCAGGCACAATCCACAAGTTTGCCCTAAAGGTTACCTTTAAGGGATAAGTGGCTTTCTATGAAGCTTTTCATTGTCGTCTTATACTCGTCATCAGTCACGTGGAGCTGTGATAGGTCGATGCTAGGAGAGCTCTCTTCCTTCGTAGCTGTATGTCCCTTCTGAGGAGGCCAGTGCGCAGCAGACACTCTAAAACCGGCTTTATCCAAGTTCCTTGTAAACATCCTCCCAATGGAGCTGTTGGAGACGAGGATCACAATCGCCCTCCCCTTTACATCAATGTTCCTCTCCGCAAATCCAAAGGAGAAGAAGATAACGAAGCAGGCCAGAAGCGCAATGGAAATGCATACAAAGGCGTAAAGGAGGCAAGAGAGGGTCATTGCGAGCAGTAAGTCTATGGCCAGCAGGAAGACCTGGCGGATGAAGAACACCATGGCTGGAAGAGGGAGCCTCCTCCTCCTCGCTTGCGGGCGAGCCGGGAGATGTGCTGGGAGTCGCGGCGCGCGGCCACGCTGTTATAAAGCGAGGCAGCGTTGCGAAACCTGCAGAGGCGAGCCAGAATCCCACGGGGAGGATGAATCATTATCCTGGAAATAACAACAACAGAGGTTTCCAAACCGCATACATTTCGGGAGAGCGCGGCTCTTGATGTTTACTTGGCTTTGCTGTGCATTTGATGCTCCACTAGGTTGAAATTGAGAGATTCATTTTGTAAGAGCATTTCATCATGTCTTTTTTAGGACCAGTTACGTGCACAGGTTATTTTAAAATACTCATTTTTAGGGGATTTCTTAAAATAATTTGTGCTAGGCAGTGAGAAATCTACGTGCATAGCCAGAGTAGAAATAATCCCCCTATCTGCTTGGCATGCTACAGTATTCTTAAATTTACCCCTCGATGCTGCTGTAAAGCAGGCAATTGCAGTGACTGAAAGACCCCAGGAGAAGGCGAAACTTCAAAATTCTGCTCCATGCCACCAGCTTTTGTTCTGCTGCAAAATACTCTGTGCAGGGAGCATCGTGCTTCCTATTTGTAGGGACTTTGTTACCCTGAACATTCGGGGTGTAATGTGCTCATGTTGGAGACGAGAAATAAGTTGGAGGCACAAGCAGGAATCACATCTACTAGTGATGGAGCTCTTGAGGTGGTTACTGCTGTTTTGTGTGCTAGGCAAACCCGTGCTGTGGAGAGGGGGTGCTTAAGGCGTATATAGCGGAATACCCTTTCCCCAAGGAAAGTCTTGCTGGGGCAGCACCCTGGTGTCCTGGTCGCCTTGCGACACGGCCTCTTGTGTGCAGAGTCGTGTTGCAACGCGCCCTTACGTCCCGCTCGAGCGGGGAGGCTCGGGGACGCGGGGCAGGATGTCAGCACAAGCCGCACGGGTTTTTCTGGTGCTGCGTGTTTGTGCTCTGTGTTAAGCCGCACGTCTCTGTCTCGCAGGCTGGCGGCCCGGCTGATACAGGCCCAGCAGCCCAGCTCTGGGTGCTTCTGGGATGGGTTTGCTGGTTGTGTGGCAGAACCAACATAGAAACGTACTGAGGGCTTCCAAAGCGGACAAAGGGATGCAAGCAGCCAGTCTGCCTTTAAATAAGCATTTATTTCATAAGTAGTGAAAGAGAGCAGGGGCGGGGGTGCACGTGGGTCACCTCGCTGAGTGCTGTGAACATTTTCAAACTCTTCACTCCAGAAGACCTGACCTGCAACCTGTCTAGCAAGGGAGCACTGCGGCTTATTTTAGCAAGGGAGCACTGCGGCTTATTTTCAGTTTATTTAGCAGCGAGCAGGCACTATTGCTCCTCCTGGCCAAGGAGCTTTCCTGCAAACGCCTGTGCTCTGGGCCGAGCTCATGGGAGGTGTGTTCTGGGGCCAGACATCGGTGAGGTGCCTCCCCACGGTGAGGAAAGCAGAGAGTCCCGGTGAGTCCCGGCACCTCGGAGCTCCCGCATGGAGCCTCCCGCACCCAGGCGGGCTCGGCTGTTGGGAGCTCACAGCCCCCAGGACAGACAACCCCCAACGCTGCTTCCACAACGGTCTGCAAAGACAGTCTGCACCTCACGCCCTTAGCTTTAATGAACCGCTGCTAGAAGCCTCCAAGCTCTTCCATGTTGGAGCTGCAAAGTCAGCCGAAAAGGCAGGCAGAGGAGACCCGGGCCGCTGCGGAGACAGACTTTAATCTTCCTTACCTGCGCGTCACGTCTTTCACATCCACCTGCCAGGGCTGCAGTTTGAGGATTTCCTCGCTGCCTATCAGAACTCGTTAATTTGGGCAGCCGGAGTTACACGTTTGGCTGCGAGATGAATTCAGTGCCTGCAAGCGGAACCGTCGCAGGGCGGCGCGATTATCTCCGGAGCTCGTCAAAAGGGATTCCGCGCTTTCAGTGTGTTTCGGCTGAAGTCACTTTTATAAAAAAAAAATGCATGCAGAAGTGCTTGCCGTTCTACTAAAATAACAATAAATAAAGGTAATAATAAACGCTGCGGGTTGGTGTCCTGCTCCCGGCGCTCTCCGCACCCCCCCCGGGCAACACCCGCTGCAAGGCGCCCCGGGACGGGCTCCCCCGTCACGCCTGCAGCTCCCGAGCTCGGAGGTAGCTCCGCTGCTGTCCTTATTCTGGGTAAACGCACCGCAGGTTTCCCAGAAATGCAGTTCTCCGCTTTTAAAAGGAGCAAACCAGCCAGCCGCCCAAAGATCACTTCTCAGTGGCTGGATTTTCTGTTCAGTGGTTCCTCTTGGTCAGTGGGTAAACAGGAAAATGAGAGGTACCAGCGTAGGTCAAGAAAATGCTTCAAAAGCCGGCATCATTTCCCGCTACTGTAATATCTAGTAACAGGCAAGACCTCCGGCCCACCCTGTGGTTTTGTGTTACCATATTCATAAGCATAAAGATATTTTGCCAATAGGTAGCCCATGAGGCAACTGTGCCATGTCCTCTAACTTCATCACTGGCTGTCACCCAGCCTCCTTTTTGCATTGCAATTACTAAGCTGACTCCTCCAAGGGCTTCTGCTCTATCTCTTCCTGAATTTAATTAATGCTTAGGATGAAGCAACATTTTATCGAGCAGATTTTTATTTCCAGGCCTGTTCAAGAAGTTAACAAATTTTGCTACAGTTCAGCCCAGGGTTTTCTATTTTTCATGTTAAACGAGAGGATTAAATGAACACAGCTGTGCTGAGAGCTAAGCACTTGAGCTATTACCCCATATGTGTTGGTCCTGTCAGGGAGATGTCTGTTTTCAGCACCCTGATTTGAGATCAGCTTTGGGTTGGCCGAGGTATCTGCTGGGGAGCCTCTAACTGGGCTAAGTCCCTCTGCTGGCAGCTTGCTTCATGAGCTGGAGAAATCAGAAAAGGCAGAAACTCAGTCGAAGTAGCTGTGGTTTGCGCAGCTGAGCTCCATCAGTGCCTGGCAAGCTGGGAGAGACCCACGGAGCTGGGAGCAGTTAAGCTGAGAAGCGGCCCTTCAGGACCCTTCTTCCCCAGCCAGCTGAGGGGCTGCTGGTAGCCACTGCGGTGGGGCTGGGTCTGCATTGAAGCAGACGGGCTCTGCTTCAAGGTAGGCCATTCACTTAGCAAAGTATCTCCAGCACCAGATCAGCTTCTGCTCACCCTTGCTGCGGGTGGAAAGGGCTTGTGGTGCTGCTGGGCCTGCAGCCCCTCTAGGAGCATAAACTGTGGTCTCTTGGAAATGGTGAAGTAGCCTTGACTTGGGGACTGCCTGGCCAGCAAAAAAGGGGGTCCACTCTGTTCTGAAGCTTCAGTGTCTTTCCAGTGTGGCTTTGGCTAATCCTTAAGAGCTCAATTCAGCTGTATATCAAGAGAGAGACTTATCCTAAGCCTCTCTTAAGTAGGTCCTAAATCTCCTCCGCTCTGATTATTTCTTCATCAGTGCCACTGTCGTGTTTCTGAGGTTGCTAACCAAGCAACACAGAGTGATGCCTTCCTGAAAGCTGAATCCTGGCGTCAGCCCTCGGGGAGGCTCGGAGGCTTTCGAGTGACAGCAAGGGTCTTTGAGCCCTTTCTTAAAGGCGGTGACTGGCTAACATATTTCCTTTTAGTTTAGTGCCAGCAGCAGTAGAGGATAGTAATAATAATAATAATAATAAAAACTTTCACTTCTTATCTGGCAGCTCAGCCTTATGTGACTCATAAAGAAGGTCCCAGTTGCTTATTAATGGAGACATATGGATGTCCTTTGATGTTTGACAGAACTTTGCAGTTCTGGTCATGACTCTAAAGAAAAAGAAAACTTTCAGCTTGGGCAGATTTGGCTTGCTAGAGATTCCACTGCAATTCCATAAAATACTGACTTATTTATTGATATGTTGAGTTATAGAGTGGGCCTGGATTCTCTGTTTCTTTTCCTATTTTTTCTAAGAGGCAAATCTCTTTTCCTGAGGCTTCTTGCTCCCTGTTAACTATTTTTCAGTTGTAACCTTTAAATTGGGTTGTTCAGGCACAGAGAGGAGAACACAAATGAAGCAATTTATAATGAGTGGTAGAGTAACAAGCTAGAATGTATGGACCGCTTATGTTAGTCATGCATCCACATACACAGAGCTAGACTAATAGTAGCTGAAAGACACACAGCCCTCAGTATTTGAAAAACAGTATGTGAGTATATAATTTAAAGACTGTATTACAGTGCACGCATATCACAGGGTCAAATTTATATTCCACGGACAGCATTAATTTGTTAACTTGCAAGCACTGACCTTTTCAGTTAGAATATTCTTTTATCTGACAAATGCATATTATTTCTTGTGTAGGGTTTTTTTGTTGTTGTTGTTTTTCTATTTTTGGCTTTGGTTTTGATGTCTGTGTGTATAACCCAGGCCTAAAGTATAATATATAGACACTTCTGAGACCTTCACCAAGATTATCAATTTGGAATCCTCAAGTTATAAGCAAATGCCAGAGTTATTTAATTCGAATAATGGTGGCCAGCAAAAGAAAGGTTTTGTCTTCTCTTGAATTTGGCTAATGGATTTCACAGCCACTGTGGACTTGCAGCAATATTTTAATGTTAAATATTTTCAGGATGGTTATTCTCGCAACTCTACCCTTTCAAAGTCTAACCCTAAACACAGGCTGACCCTGCTGCAGGTCCCTCTGCAACCTCCACAGCATGGCTTGTAGATCTGTACTTTCCCTTCCTCTCAACTCCAGCTCTGAGCTGATGCATTGAGCAGGGAGGCAGAGCTTCAAAAATTTCCTAAATGTTTGTGGATGAGATGTTGTTGCAATTATGATTCCAGTTGTCAGAGCCACAGAATAACTGGAATGGTCTCTGGTGTTCATCCAGTCCAGCCCCCTGTTCAGAGCAGGTCCTACTATCAGGGTATATGCAATCCATTCACCATGAGTGGTCACGTTATGAGTCTGACAGGCTTTCCGAGACTGTTCATGGATATGGAGTATTCCATGTATGCAAGGGAAAGGAGCTCCTTCTCTTGATTACTGGAAATAATCCAATGGGAGATATTTTGGGGAAGTTCAGTAATGATGGAAAGTACCTTTTCCAGTACTGTCTATAAACCATCAGGCTTGTCAGTCAGTCCTTCCCTTTGGGCAGTCAGTACAGGTTTTATTTACAGCTCCCCTGTACCTCATGATGGCTGTTTATGGGCTTCTTTCTCTCTGAAGCAGCTTGATATCAGTCTCAGGGGCTTGAATTGGCATTAGAAGCGGAAAACTCTGAAGAACAGAGAGAGTAAGCGTAGATTTATGGAGTTTAACTTGACATGAAGATACTAACAATTCTCTCTAGAAAATCGGAAAACTCAGCAGAGCAGGAATGCTAAGGGCAGAAGAAATTATTTAACGTTTTTAAGGTGCCTTTATATACCTAGCATAGCTGTCTTGCTTTGGAAACTTGAGCAGTAGAATGAGTCCCTGCCATTTCTGTGTATAGACTTTGAGTTTTCTATTATCAATTGTCTGTGTGCAGAGTGAAACGAATTTGTAAGAAAAACAAATGGAAATTTAATTGTATGAGCTGTTCGATTAACACATTCACAAATTATTCAGTTGGTTCTGTAAGTTAGATGATTAGGAAAATAACATTACATCTATAGGTAAACTATAAATTAAAGTACAGATGATTTAATCAAAAACAACTATTCCTCAAATACTTTTTGAACCTCAGAAATGCGTTTTACCTTCTCTCCATTATACTAGTTTACACTGATATGTAGCATCACTAAAATGGGAAATAGCCAAGGCTGAAGATTACATAGACTCTAAACCTATAGGAGAGACTGAGGGAAATCAGTGAAGAGTAATAAAAGTGCAGCAGCCCTTAGTACGGGATCTGTTTTTTTTTTCAGTATCTTCTAACTGGAGAACTAGTCTGAAGTGATAATTGATGGCACTGAGCAGATTTCCATCTGTTTCCATCTGTTCGTCCATGTTCCAGTGTGACAGGCAAATGCCCTGCATCGATCAGGCAAAGGGACAGAGGACAACATGGGACTGGTCAGGGTACTAGGTCTTATATGCTCTTGCTGGGCTCGGCCCTCCAACCATCTCCAAATCACACTCAGGGCAAAGATATCGTGGAAGGGCTTGCAAAATAAATCACTGGGACAATAACAGAGAGATGAGTAAAGGTAAGAAAAGGTGATCTTGGAGACACTGTGTGCTTTTTTGTCTCCTTTAGGAAATGAGCACAGATGTTTCAGGTAAGGTTGTCATGCCGTATATTTGGGACAGATTTTAAAGGTACATCTGGGAATGGTAGACCACCCATTAACTAAAGCTCATTTGTCCTTGTAAATGTTATCATGGCTTGGAAATTATAACTCCAGTAAGAGTTAATATCACCCTGCTTGTGCAGCTGAGAAAATTAGGTCAGAAAGGATAAATGATTTGATGGAGGCCACCAGAGAACCCTGTGGCAGTTTACGAGGAGGAGGCCCAGGAAAATCCATCGGGGCACACAGCTTGCTACGTTCCTTGCTGTGTTTTGGAAAAGGTATCGCTTCTTTTTGTCTTTCAAAATTGCCTAAAGATGTGTGTGTTAATGTGTTAAATAATGTGTTAATTCTTGGGTTAAACATACCAATAAATAGTTTTCTCGAAACTACTAAATAGTAGCACTCAAAAATTCTTTTCCAGTTCCACATGCATATTAATGCAGATTTTCCAGCTTAACACATGAGCTGTTCTTGAGTGTGGAGATATCAAGTTGACTTAAGCTGGAGCAGAAACCATATTTTGAAAACCCTGAAAGCTGCCTTTAATCAGCAGCTGATTAAGTGTGGAGCCAAAAATGGATATCGCCAACTTCCAAAAGGGATCCTTTTCTTGGCTTCTTGTTTTTTTTCCCCTGGCACGATAACAGATGTGTTTTCCACTCTTGCAGTAGACGAGCTTTTCTCGAAGGTCAAGGGCTGAGGATTTAAAAATGAAATCTGACTGAAATTAAATTGCTTCTGCCCGTCAACACATTCTCTAGTTTTATATACCAATATATATCAGGAATATTTAGTAGCCTCTGTTATGGAAGTTTGTCTGTGCAGGACAACAAAGGAAGAGCCCTGCAGCGAGCATGGCAGATAAAATAAACTCTTTAGTTTAGATGATTGTTCCCAGCATCGTTCCTCTTTATTAGTAACAAACGCAGGTGTGTTTATGTGTTAATCATCGCTCATCTTATTTTTTACCTGATTTCATTTAATTTCTTATATCTTCTCCTACATGTTCTGAACAAATTGGTGATCAGTACCAAAACCATAGTTTTGTAAGACATCTAAAATCCTGACAGCACCAGGAGGTAAGGAGTTGGTGAAGGTGGTGTTTGTTGGGTATTGATTGTAGCTGAAACCCTCTTCTTTAATATCTGCTAGGGAAGTGTCTAGGCTGTAGTTGCCTCCACATATCCGAGTAGCTGTGCTGTCCTGGAGCAACCCTGCAGCAGGGCCACAAGAGAGCAAAGCTTCACAGAATAATTCAGGTTGGAAAGGACCTTCGGAGGTCAGATAGACCCATCAGCTCCTCAAGGCAGGCTCAGCTACATCAGGAGGCTCTGAGCTGGGCAAAAGCATAGCTGAGTTTTTAAAATGTCCAGGGATGGAGAATCCCCACTGCTGTGGGTCCTGCTCCACTCTTTGACCAACTTTACAGTGAAAGCACTTTGTCTTGTGTATATTTGTCTAATTTTATGTCCCTGCACATCTCTGAAGAGACTGGCTATGTCTCATCTGTATTCTCTGATCAGAAAGGTCCAGACTACAATTTAGTCTTCTTTCCACACTCTCATGTCCAGGCTGAAGAAGCCCCTATACTGGAGTCTCTGGTCTTATGCCCTCTGCATCGGGCTTGATGGCCCTCCCTGGAGCTGGCCTGGCTCCAGCCTGTCAATGTCCTTCTCCTCCAGCAGGCATCAGAGCACTGCATATTTTCCACATATTCTACCCTGGACTGAAGTTATTTCACTTGGAAAATTCTATTTGCTCCTCTATGGATGAATTGTGATCTTCCAGTAGTGTTTTTGCCTGAGTGCTAAGTTTTCTGGCCCAGATCCCGGTAATGGTGTGGTCCCTCAAGAGGGACTCTGCAAAGCTGGCTCCCTGAAACTGCAAGATATAGCTTGTAGCCTTAGATAAGTTACAGATACTTCTGTATTTTTATCTTGTTTTTAGGCTTTCTGTCTAAAAACATATTCCTCCGTTGCCTCCTTTTTGCAGGGCGTACAAATCCCGCTCCTGCCTGTCATACATTTCACAGCACGCCTGAGCTAACTAAACCAAGGCTTCAGAACCGGTGGCTGTCAGAAATAAGGTCACCTTATTTACCTTCCTCTTCTGCTCCTACCCATCTGAGAGAGAGGATGAAATACGTGTTTAAAGCAAAACATGCCAAGAAGCCTTTGATCGCGCTGGTGTGTGGCATCCTTTACTCCTCCGCAGGATTGCTCCAGGATGCAGGGCTGCTGAAGCAGCCTCTAGTTGTTCTTTGTGTTTCTAGAGGGATGCAGCTCTGGTGAGCCTTTTATCAGCGCTGTTCTCCTTCTCATGGTGTTTTTGGAGTGCTCCCTGGGAAGGTGCAGTGTTCAGCGCTCTCCCGGAGCCGTAGCTCCGCTTCCCACGGCGCGGGACCGGAGACCAACAAGGCTCGCTCAACGGGAGCTGCTGCCTGATGTCAGAGCTGGCTCCAGGCAGCTCGGCTCGGAGCCGATAGAGGATGCTCTTCCTCTGGCTTTCCAGTCCCAAACTTTTCAATGCAAATGAATCCCTAGCTTCCCTGACTGGCTACTGTCTGGCCTCACTCATTCTTATTAACCTTTCCAATGCACAGTGCATGCATGTCCATGGCATTTTCAAGAAATAAAAGTCATGGTAATAGTAGAAAGGAGAACTGTTCTATTTGCTTAAAAGCAAGAACAGAAGGACCCCTCTGCTTGGGCTGAGGGGTTTTGCAGCAGTTGCAATTGCAGTGCATCAGATTTAGACTTTCGCACCTTTTTCCCCAGGACTGAACTGGGTTGTTCCCAGAATGTCTCTTAGTAAACCTCAGCTGAAAGGAACAGCTTGCCTTCTCTCTCTTACCTGACTTTCCTTTAAAATAAACTTTCCCTTCCCTGCCTGTTCTGAAGGTACATGAAGTTATGCCACAATATTATGCCAATACCTCGAAGCCACAGTAAGTATCTTGGTGATTTTGTGATTGAGAGCTTTACTGCTTCAAATGCACCACTGTTGCAAAGTATAAATGGACTTTTATTCAATGCTTCTCGAATCTATCACAAACTGCTTTTTCTGTGAGAATATGATATTCATAGAAGGAAACAGAAGAATGATGCAGAAACATATCCCTGTTTTATATCAATAAAAGCCATTTATTATTTCACTTGGTGATAAAAAAGCATGTATAGGCATGCCCTGCGTGCTGCTCAAGAGCTTGGGTAGCTCTGTTATTTATGTCATATCGCCCTTAGTCAGCCAACCATTCAGACTGTTTCCAGTATTGAGGTGCACTTGAGCTCCCACAGAAGCACCCGTGAAGCATGCAGAGCTCCCGGTCAGCACAAGAACTGCTTCCAAAAAAATTGCAGCAGCTTTAGAAAAAGAAGTGTATCAATGTACTGATTCTGGTGCTGTGAGCTGCAGGACCTTTTGCTTATTAAACTGACTTCACAAGGAGTGCAATTGCCCTTTCGTCTTTTTTCCCCAGATTGCTAGAACTAATCAAACACCCTGCCTCAAAACTGGAGAGCCTTAGGCATCAGTGTCCTACCAGCCTTGTGATACTGCAAGGACATTCCCTGCCCAAGCAAGGCTGTGGAATAGCAAAGGCAGAGTCTTTCTGAGATATGCGTGTGTGGTAGGCAGCCAAACAAGCTGCAAGGTGAACAGAAAGGGAGTGAAAGACTGTCTCACCATCTCCGCTAGGCACTTCCGAGCAGGTATCTTTATAATCTCTGGAAAACATAACTTTCTCCAAGGACTAGCAAGAGAGTCTAGGCTGCAATGGAGATACCTTTTATTGACTGTGTGATCACTTGTCCCCGAAGGGAGGAGATCTTTAGAATGTCACATATGACTGAAAACATAAGACAGACTATTTCCATGTATGTCTGGATCCCTTGAGCTGTGCATATTAAAGTTAGGTCAGCTGCAATAGAGATTCAAGTAGAGAGATGAAAAAGCTGCCACTAACACCACTGAGCCCAAATCTTTTGTGAACTGCAGAAGTTAGTACAGACAAGTGAACAGAGACCTCTCCCAACCAGTGCATATGCCAAAAACTCATCAAGAACATCAGTGAAGTGTTCATGGAGATCATCCGGAGCGTTTGAGTGTTTTAGCCTTGTTATCAGCAACTTTTCAAGATAATCGTGTTGTGTGACATGATTGCTATGGAACGAGAGAGCCAGCTCCAGGGCAGTTTGTCTCTGTGGCAGCTCATTTTTCAGCGCTATGAATGATGGTTTTAATCAACAGGTCTATGCAGTGAAATAAATTCCATTGTCTTATCATTACTGGAGAGCAGCTTGTTTCCACTGATAATTTTTTTTTTTTTTTATAACCAGAAATAGCTCCTGCTACGTCCCATCAAAGAAAAAGCTGCATATGCTTTACATGAGTATATTATGCTTTATGTACAACTACCAAAGGCTTTGGATGCCCAATTCCCATCAGTTTTATTAAGCTCAGAATGCCCAAAGCCTTTGTTGTCCTTTCCTGAAGAATCTATATACAGTTAAAATTTCTATCTACTCAGCACTTAATTCAAAGAATGTGGGAGTCAGTGGGTAGGCTCCTGTTGATTTCAAAAGGGGTTAGATCCGGCCTACATGAAGAATTTGGGGTAAAGTATGAAGAGTTTTGGCCTCTTCCCCTGCAGTCTGGGGGCTGCAGTGGGGCAAGTTCTTGCAGCTGTGTCAGGGCGGTGGTGGCCAGCACAGTCAGAATGAGCCAGAACCGATGGGAAGAGGCTCTGTTTACTCCCTCTCTGGTTAAATGATGCTGAGTATGCTGTCCTCAGGCATCTGAACATGCTGCTTCAATCAAGTCAAGGACCTCTGCTGTTGCCTTAAGAAGGGTCTGTGCTGGAGAAGTCACCCAAATAACAGATACGTTGATCAGGAAGAACAACCATCAATCCTACAACAGAAGTGGCAGCAAGGTAAGTTTTCCCCTTCTCTTACCAATGTGCCATGTGCTCTAGGTGTCCTTGCTTGGGCAGGGGGGTTGGACTAGATGATCTCTAGAGGTCCCTTCCAGCCTCAACCATGCTGTGATCAGTGCAGCTCGGGCTTTCTCGTCATACTGTTGAAAGAGGAAATGATTTCAGGATCTGCCCCCAAGTTGCCTTTCTCCCCAAGTCAAACTGCATCCTTGAGATGCAACTTGAAATCTTCATTTTAGAAAGTACTGAGCTGTTAGTTGGCAGCCTTTTCTGTTTTCCGTGCACTGAGTTGCATATTAGTCAAAATAAATTTCAGTATCTTGCACAGGAACCGTTAAATAAGCAGACACTTCTCATGCTAATCTAAGCAACATGTACAAAGCATGAATTAGAACTGGAAAAAGAATGGAGTTCTCTTAGCTCTTGTTCTTGCACATCTCATTCCTCTCAAGTTTGTTAAGATGTGATAAAAAAAGATGACTTTTTTTGTCTGAAAATCAGGCCAACTAGATGAAAATACTTCTTTCTTATTCAGTTCTGAGGAGAAAAAAACAGTAAAGTAACCTTTGCAGGCAAAACCTAGTACAACTAGTCTTCTAAACGAAGTTTAAAGGAGTCTGTTAAGCTTCTAACTAGCACTGTTTATAGGCCTTATGGCTATGGCAAGTCATGCTGCACTGAGTGAAATTGCCTTTGGGGGAGAGAGAGGGGAAAAGAAAAGATCCTTGTGGAGGAAGGTACAATCCTGGGCAGCAAAGGCGATAAAAGCAGGAATAATTATTGTTGTACGAACTTGTGAATTCGGCACTTGTATAAGCCATTGCTATTTGTTATCCACAATAATTAAGTCTCACTTTTATGCTGAAAAGTGTGTCTCCTTGTTTATGTACTACACATACAAAGGCAGAGTTAAATGCAGGTTTCTCTTGGACTTAACTACCTTCATTTGCTTATAAATTGCAGCAAGGCAGAAGATTATTTTTGAACATACTCTTTTAGTAATATATAAAACATAAAGCGGAGAGCTCCTTGATAGTCTCTCTAGAGAGCAGAGCTTGTAAACATGAATCTCAAGATTTGCAATGGTTGCAAGTTTCTTATTTTTTACTTTTTTTTTTTTCCATATGCCACCTTTGATGCTTTCTTCAACCTGTTTGCTAAGGCTGCTAGGAAAGAGTTTGAAATATCTGTATCCTGTCTGGAGCCTAAGGCGTTGCCATTTTACTTGGGAGAAAAAAAACTTGTTGCCTGAACTTTCTGTTTTCTTAATGAGAAAGCTGACTGTCATTTGTTAGCTCCTCAGATTTGTCCATCTGCAATTAAGTCTAATATAGACTTAGTCTAAGTCTAATAGTCTAATCACTGATTATCAGGAGACACTGCATACATTAAGCAGTTATAGCTGAGTGTACATTTATTCATATTGATTTTTTTTTCATTGTCTGTTACTTTATCTTTTAGATATATCTTGGTTTGGAGGCTTTTTTGGAATTTGCTTTTCCCAGCAACTGACTAAAGCAGCTTTGGGATAGAAAAGGAGAATGCCATTAAATATGCACAGAAGGGGCATTTGGTTGAACAAAACCATATGAAGTGCACTGGATGCCTAGGAAGGAAAGGCTTAGCAGGGCAGGCTTTGCATTTGGTGCTGGTTTACTGTACAGAGGGAGTGTTATCTGGAGTCAGTGCATTAAACTGGTGGTTTTACGGTCTCCTGTTCTTCAGTTTTTATAACCAGCAGCTCTCTGCCTTGCCTGTTGTTTTATTTACTAGAAATAGCTGTTCTGTCCTCTGACTCCAGAGTGGTGTTTCAGCTTTGAAAGAGCGGGTTCAAGTAGGAAGATGCTGTCTCTGCTGCAGGTTCCTTGCACTTCAGCAAGCTTAGCTACCAGAGGCTAGTCAGGTGGCCCTTTATTTAATTTTTTTCCTCATTGAAGAAGGACTCTTAAAGGCTGGCAATACAAAAGCAGAAACAGAATACTTTCAGTGAAGGTTAAGCGTTCATGGGGAAGCTGTATTTAATGGCCTTGGAGTGGAAACTGAGGAAAAACATACTGGCTTTCTGTGATACTTTAGCTGTTCTTGAAAACTTTATTTCTGGTCTTCGTGAGAGCTTCCTCTTCCGCTTACAGCATCTTAATGGTTTTGCAAAGGAGTTGAAATCCAAGGAGCCATATGGGGAAAAAAAGACTCAGCCTATGAGTGAAACCTGTTCACCTGGGAGACAAGTGCCGACTGTATTTCAGCATGCAGCACACACCTCACAGGATTTTACCAAACTGACATTATGTCAGCTCTGAATCTTGGAAGAAAAACAGCACTCCATGAAGCGGGTAAAGACTGAAGTACTTCCAATCATTTCTGGGGTATCAAATTTATAGAAACAAAACTATATTTTGCCAGTCTAATTATCTGTAGTATTGTTAGTAATGCAATGGACATTCACTGTTTTGTAATTGTAGTGAGGATCTTCTGTCTGCTGTGTGGGCCAAACCCTGTTTTCATTTGCTCTTAGTGAGATCCTAATATAGGCTGTAATAGTTTGAAATGGGCTGCACTTTAAAATATCTTAGGTATGTCTAATGTTATGATATATTATCTTATGTGACGTATGTTATCAAGACTGTGACAGAAAACAAGCCAAGAGCAGAACATGTAGCCTTTCCTTTCCCACTCTTTGCACATAGCTCTGCAAAACTGTACCTAGTCCTTCAGGTTTTTTTTTAAGATTCAGTCTGGACTCCTTGGGCTCTGAGTGAAGCTCCAGTTTTCCCGCATGCCTTCCCATGACTGGACATGTCCCCGTGCTGCAATGAGGATCTGGCCCTTCAATGGCTTTTCTTTTTGCCAGCTTCTCAAAGGCCAATGTACCTCTGTAAATCAGCAAAAACTGTACCCTAAGTGACCTAAAAGTGACCCAAAGTGTCACTTTTGTGCTCTCGGGAGATACGGATATTGAGACACTAATGAAGAAGACTAGACGTATCTCTTAAGGATGGGCTTCTAGTTTCTCTTAAATATGGATGGGGCCAGCAGATGGTATTTGTGGTGGGGTCTACTGTAGCGTTTTGTGTGGCTTCACGTGCCTGTGATAGGCTGTCACCAAATGCCCTGCGCTCAGGCAAAGTGCAGGTATCATTAGTGACAACCGTCAGTGCTCGCACAATTATAATAATGCGACCCCAAATCGCTGCAGAGGTAACAGCCGTCTGCGAGGTAACTTAATGCATTATTTTTAACCAGAAGAATTGGTCAAAATCTGGGGCTTTCCCCCATCTCTGTGGGGGAGCCCCGGGGCCGCCTGCCCTCCGCGCTGGGGAGCGATGCCACAAGGAGGGCATCTCTCGCAGGGATGCCACAAGGAGGGCATCTCTTTGCCACAGCGACAGGAATGTGTCTTTCTGCAGTGATTTCCACGCTTGAAGCAATTCTGTCGTGGTGCCACGTGCGAGCGCCCGGGCGATGCCCTGGGAAAGGGAACGGGGGAGCGGGAAAGAGAAATAAGGTGGTTGTTGCTGTGCTCTATTCCCCGCTTGGGCTTGGAGCAAGGAGGGAAGAGCGACTGTTTCCAGCACCTTTGCTCCTGGGTTCCACACGGATGAAATGAAGGCTCCTGTCTCCAACAGAACTTGCATGCTAGGCTGGGACGTGCCAGCACTAGAGCGAATTAAAGAGAAAAACCAATGCTACTGCAGCGAGTGTGGATGGAGGGGAAGCGGGAGATGGAGGGTGCCCTGCTGGGACCCCGCTGCTCGCTGCACCTAGCGAGGGGCCCAGACCAAGGGGGCTGGAGAGGCCTGGGTGGCCTTTGGTGGCCCTGTGCCACAGGCTCGCACTGGCATCGTGGGCAATGCCAAGGAGTGCAAGGGAGCACCGGAGACAGCAGAGCACCGCGTCCCTGTGAGTAGGTCTTCTATAGAAGAGTGTTTAAAGCCTATTTTTATTTTCTCTTTCTACAGCTTGAAGCACCAGGCTTTCTTCTAGAGCCGCCTGGCTCTAGGCGCTGGGCAGCGCCAGGCAGGGCTGGAGCAGGTCTGGCTGTCAAACCTTCCCGTCCTCTCCCTGTGGGAGACGCCGGCAGGGCTGTCCATGGGCTGCAGAGGGGAGACCTCAGCCGGGGCTGGCGGCTCTCACCCTGCCCAGGGGCCCAGAGATGCAGGGATTTCCCCCAAGTGAACGTGCCTTCGTCCTGGCAATGTCCTCAGCCTCGCGAGGGCAGCTTTGCAACCTTGGCTCTCAGGCTCAACAGGCTCCATCTCCTACAGCCAGATCAGCTCCACGTTAAAGTAAATGCAAGCAACAGGGCGGAAGGAAAAGCTATCAGGTCTCCTAAGGTGTTTAAATTGCTGGAATAGGCTGCAGAAGGGTAGGGAGCTACTCTGATTTTCTGACAATTTCCAGAGTGACTTTGCGCTGGACAAATGGTGTAAGCACAGATCTTCTCCAGGGCAATTGGGATTCATTGCCTGACTTCAAAAGGAAATGATTGACTAAATACCTCTAAATATCTGATCCTTGGTGTCCCTTTGCCCTTTGTTGTTGGAGGGATGGGATTTTTTCCTTTTCCTCCATGTTATCCATGCAGCCGTCTGGATATAGAGTCGAATTCCTGTTTGGATGACATTGATACCTGATCTCAGGAGACTCTGCTGGGCAGAAACAGCATGGGCACCTCCGTGATTTTGGTTCTTTTTTTTTTCTCTGAAGTCCATGCTCTCCTACCATGATGTCCTTTCAGTTTCGCTGTTGCCAAGCAGTTCTGTTAACCTCTGTCTTTTTCATGGTGAAAATTCATTCTGCTATTGAAAGAGGACTGGAGGACTGGAGAGCAGACTGATTTCTACTGTATATTGGGTAGGATCTGGTGTCAGACCAGCTCCTAAATCAGGCCAGCTGTTGCTAGCAAGGCAAGAACAGCAGATGACCTGGCATTGTTTTCCATCTGCTCACAGGAGACCCAGAGCTGTGTCAGCAGAAGGGCTGCAGGGCAAGAACAAGGTGCCTTGGCAAACGTGGAGGTGTGTATGCGACAGCCAAGAGAAATTCCCGTTTGCAGCAGGTTGGTTTTGATCTCTCACATGTAGCCATCAGCGTAATTCAAGCAGACAAGGCGCAGAGGGAAGGTAGTGCCCAAGAATGATAGCCAGTGGGGTGAGTTTAGAGATGACCACCTCTTACTTATTGCTGCCTTATGCTCTCTGAGAAAGAGCCAGATGAGTAATGCCAAGTGAGGAATCGTTTGCCTGTCCCCAGGACATTTCCCTGTTCTTTTCAACACTTGATCTCTTCAGTGTGGCCTGCTGACCTAGATCATCTTGTGTCCTGATCAAAGTGATGCTTCTTCTCGCAGGCTGCATATTCATTTGCTTTGAAAGCAGGTGGTAAAGATAAGCCTAAGAACTCCTCTAGACAGCAATATTCAAGAACAAAACACCAGGGGCCTGAGTATTTTTGTAGGCAAAGACTTCCAGAAAATAAAGGGCCTAGAAAGTAGGGTGGATAGTTGAGTCCAACCACAACCCACGGGGGACATCACCCAGAAACAGCAGCCTTGGTTTGGCCTCCTGCAGCCGTAGTGCGTGCTGGTGTAGCTGAGGGTGACTTTTTAAAGTCAGGGTGGGGATGGTGAAAGGTGATGAGATAGGTCCTCATCTCAAAGCGGGGAAACAGGCACCGGCATCACGAGCAAACCAGTTCCAGGCTCGTAATGCTCCCCTCTCAGCTGAATTTAATCTTCTTCAGTGTCTGATCCTACAGCCTCAGCTTTGTACTGATAAACCGTTGCTTATTAGCACAGAGGTAGCTGGAATTTGAATTTGGCTTTGACTATATTTAGCACTTGGAGAATCTCTTGAATGCAGAAGCACACCAGTATGTAAATGAAGGTCGCTTTGATCACTGTAATTTTGGAGACTTATGTGAGAGAAGGAGGATATAGGCAGAGTACTGATAGTGGTGAAAGAACTATAGAGAATATTCTACCAGGTAACTGCAATTTCATTTTGCTGCAGTATGAGCCTCACCGGGAATTTGCTGCAGAGAATTGTTTGTCATCAGAAAAGCTTTGAGTAACAAAATACTTTTAATATGGCCTCTTGAACCCTGCAGATACAGCTCTCAGAGGAAGTCCTGAACAGAGTAAAGAACAGCAAGAGCTGGAATCACGCAAGGACATGCTGGTGGAAGGACAGGATCAGGACCAAATAATGTGTCTGTCCACATGTGGCACTGGGAAAACACAGAATGAGCTGAAATCGAAGTGCAATTAAACTCTCTGTCTTCACCTCCCTTTTGACTCGGGCAAAACTCCTGCTGGCTTCTTTGCTGTGGAAAGTGCCAAAATAACAGTCATTTTTAGCACTAAAGCATGTGCTGGACTCCGGATGTGGCCACATGCTCTAACGAAAGGAAGTTCTTTAGCGCACAGTTTAGTGTGAAATCTGGAGGTGTTCCCAACCATTGCCTCTTATAACAACTAGATGTCTAAAACTAACTGAAACTTGTCCAGTCTTGAGAGGAACAACATCTCATCCTTCCTTACTTTTTAGTCAACCACTGATGTAAATTCTCCTAAACTTGCAGTCACTCCCTGGAAATAAATTTTCTTCTGGAGTCTACATAAGAGGGAGGAATACTTAGTAAATGCTGGGTAGGGAGCAAGGAGTTCCTGGAAGTTGCATGTCATGTTTGCCAGTTGCTTTGAAAAAAATACTGCAATTTTTAGAGATGGGATTATTCTCATGCACAGTTCTTTGGTAAGAGTGATTTCTGCCAAAACCTGGAAGCAGCAGTTTTTGAGATGGAAAAGAGGAGAAAGTTAAAAATTAGAGTAGCAACAGCGACTTAGATTTTCAAATTTGCATTAGTAGAAAAGAAAACAGATTCTAGATGAAAATGCTATCAGTGTGATGGGCTTGATAATTCATTGCCTCCAGGAAAGCACAAGCGTGAAGTGGGGAGTCTTCCTTCTCGTTGCTCTATTGGCTTCCAAGAAGTGCAGGAGCGGTGCCAAAGACTTTGATTTATTGAACTACTGCCAGAAGGCAGTTAAGCTCTACAATCAACCAACCCTCTGAGTCCTGATCCACTGAAAAAGATGAAGGGAACTGCTCCACTTCATGAGTGTGAGGATGGACCAATGTTTTTGAGGTGTGAGTGGTGCAGGACCTCAGATCTTCTGGGTGCTCCTGCAGTGCCTTGGTCAGGAGCTGCCTTTGTGGAAGGTGCAAATCCTCGGAGGAGCTTCACAGGGCTCAATCTTGGCTCATACCCCAAGCCCCCCTTTTTGGAGTGGCCCCTCTGAGGGAACAGGTCCTTCTGTGCAAACTGACAGGCTGCATCTCCTCTGCTTGCAGACCCACCTCCAAGCCAGAGCAGCAGGAAAAGGGCAAACAACTTGCCTTCCCACCAAGGTGGCTAAGAGAGCACCAGGGACACTGGGGAGAAGTTCTTGTTCCGCGGCCCCAGAGCAAAGCTGCGTTAAATCCCGTGCCTGGCACCCTATCCCTCTTTGGACTCTTGGCTTAGAGCAGAGGAGATGGTTGGTCTCGTGTCGAATGCCCACTGCTGGCAGCCCCTGCATGGGGGAGTCTGTGCTCGGAGCAGGGTTGGGATTGACACATGGCATTGCTAAAATGCACTGACAGATTTGCAGAGAGCAACTTTCCTGGGCCCCATATGTTGCTTGGCTCCCTTTGGGTGACATACAAAGATGAGAAATATCTTTTGCTGAAAAAAAGTACGATTATGTGTATGCTTGTCTTTTTTTAAGCATTTTTTTTGCCCCATGTAGCTTGACCTGATGTGATTTAAAAAAAAAAAAAAAAAAAAAGGAGAGGCACCAATTAATCACTTTAGAAGCATGCAGAGATGTATTAAGTAAATAGTTTCCTGTGATTCTAATAGCAGACACAGAAAACTTTCCATTGAATTGAGTCTCTCTTTCCTCTGAGGATTTTGGACTGGCCTTTGATTATGAAAGGCACAAGGCTGCTAAAGAGCAATGTGAGTGCTCGGCCACTCTGATTTATGTCTGCTAAAGATCTGGCCCATTATCTGTAGGATAATTTTCCAAGAAGTGTGAAATTGAGTCTTAAGGCCAAAAATGTTTTCTGAGAAATGTTATTTTTAGACTTCTATTTCATTTAGGCAACCATGTGTGGTAAAGACACTGGTCTTGATGATGTGCCATTGTTTAGTTATGCACATTCTATGTAGTTTGCATTTCCTAAAAATTGTATTATTTGCCTACATATTTTTTCCTTGGGAAAAATATTCTGCAGTTATTTATTCATCCTTGCCCCTTGGAGAGCTTGCTACCATCTGTTTTTCTTGGCTTCCCATTACCTTTTTTTTTTTCCTTTCACTTGTTCTTCTCCCACTGTGCGCCATGGAAGGGCTACGCTGTACATTATCTCATAGCCAAATTATGCAGGGTATTGTAAACATGCTGCAGACTTTGCCAGCTGCAAAGTCAAGGGCTCTGCGAGATCTTGCAAAGCGCTGGAGACGCTCTGTGAAGAAACGAGGCCGCCTTCAGGAGGCAGATTTGCTGAGCAGCGTTGCACGGGGGACCAGCACTGCTTTGGCAAAATGATGGGACAAGGGAAAACGTCTTCTTGGAAGGCTGGAACTATAACCTGGAGGCCAAGAGGTCCCGCGATGGGATCTTCTCGCTGACTCTGGGACTCGTATTCCCTGTGCCGCAGGGAACAGCGGGAGGATCGGGGCCTGATCAGCCTCTGGCCACGCAAAGGGCATCATGTATTAAACATCACAGGGTGAGGCTCCCTTGCTTTGCAAAGATGAGCATGGAGGTGGGAGACTTAGAGCTGTGTGAGGATAAATCTGGCCCTGCCTAACTGCCCGTGCCTGCTGCAGCTGATGGGAGTCGTTGCCAGCTGATGGCAGTAGTCCCTGCAGCCAAGTAAAATGCCCTGGAAAGCACCAGAAATCTTGTATTTACCAGTAACCCAGTTGCCTGACGTGTCTGGCAGATTTTCTTTATGTGTTAATCTACAGGAAATGTACCTAGTTACAGATCTTTGTGTAGCATCCGACACTTGAGCATTAAGAGCATTGGTTTTGCTGATGCCAGGCATTTGCAAACAACAGCCACAAAAAGAACACAGTAACTTTAAAACGGCGCCTATGGTCTTTTTTATGGCTGTTCTCTTTGCCTGTCTTTTAGTCTCTTAATGTCTGATCTTAGTGTGGTGCAAGTTGCTTGTTCATCCCTCCATCTGCTTTCAGAAGAGACAGAAACCTGTCTGGGATGTCAGGCTTGTATCTGACACATTCAGAAGTGCAGGAAGCACTTCCATATGTTATATATATATATAAAAAATCTTTAAAATTAGAGAGAAACCATGGGGTTGCACTGGTGCAGCCTATGGAAGGTCTAACCCCAAATCCTCCAAAGCCAAGAGGAATAGAAAGCAACATGGATTAGGACTATAGGGAAGTGCTTGTTTCTATGTATGGTCAGCACGAGCCCCTATTAAATGCTGACATATGCACTGCTCAAAATTGCAATGCAGTTTTCTGCATTTGCTCTAAATATGAATACTTCTACCAATCAAAACCTAAGTGCAAGGAAAACAAAGCCACCTAAGCTAGGCCGAGAGCTGAGCCGGAGTTAGGAGAGCACCGTTTCTGGGGCCTGGGACATGGGCGCAGGAGCTGATGCGGAGTCCTGTGGCCACCAACGTGTCCTGGGGGCAGCCACAGCCCCCAGAAATGCTGCTTGGCTCCACGAGGAGTGGCTGAGCAGCCTGCTGATCTGCAATATTTAGGGATTCCAGCTCTGCCTGCTCAATTATTTCAGCGACGCTTCATCTCCCTTTCCGACGGCTCGCTAAAAGGATCAGGAGTTCAGCCGTACTCACATAATACCTCTGTGAACCTCCTCTGACTTATTGCCTTGTTCTTGCTATTTTTACAGTGTTAAAGAGTTCAGAGCAGAAAACTTGCCTGGTGTGATAAGACTTGTTTTCCTTTTTGCAAGGAAAGGAGGCTGCCTTTTCAGCCTTGGGAGTATTCTTCTGAAAGCAGTTTCCTCTCTGAAGAGTCTTTTACTACTAATACAGGCTTATGTTTGTAGGCTTGCACTCTCATTAACGGGCACTGATTTAAACTAGGGACGTTAATCAACAATTTTCATCATGATTTAAATCAACTAGCAGGAAACACATAATTATTTAAATTAATCTTGTTCTTCATTTGGACTTTTTAATTATTTTCCTAAAGAACAACTGATACTTTCTCACTGATATCTGGGGCGGTTATATACTTATCAGCATAATCCATTACCATATTTATGGTATTGCAATTTAAGAATCTGCATTTAAGTTACTTAACTCAATATTTTATGCTTAAAAATGATGGCTGACATCTATTACATGGCTAACTTCTCTATTAATCTATCTCAAGGTGCACTGCAAAATAGAGTAAGAAACCTTTATCAGTTAATATCTACTATTTAATCTTAAATATGCAGGGCATAAGAGGCAAAGAGAAGGGTTTGATATCAAAACACATTCTGCATTTGACACTGATAGCTGAACACAGGAACTATTGCCTTTGATGAACAGATTGGGCTATTTCTATTCACAAAGTCCTGTACAAAGTCACATTGGGAAAGCAGGGAAGACTCTTCTTTCATTTTCAATCCCCAGTTCCCTTGATTTTGAGTGAACTGATAAATATCCTTCTGTGCATCCATAGAAGAGACATATGCCTGTATATAATTGACTTGGAGTGTCAAGGAAGTCCTAGCCCAGGTAGTTTAGCAAATATTTCTGCCACTTCAATCCACTGACTTCATTTATAATTTATATAGACAGGGACATCTATAATTTATATAGATAACTTCTATAAGGAAGTTTGTACTTATAGGAAGTTTGTATTTTAATTTATTATAATGCTGTACGGAAACACAGGGCATAGTATTTAGTGTCATCCATTAAATGTAATAAAAAATTATTGATTTAAAATATTTTTATATAAATTTAAGAAATCTTATGATTTTTCTGGAAAAAGGAGCTTTTTTTCACTCGCCTTGTGTTTGCAGCTACAATGTACCGAGGAGCCATATTTCTGATTTATACCAGTGTGCACAAGATTAAGCCAATATCAGAATGTATATCTCTCAGAAGCTGTGGGCTTTAGAGTGTATGTATAAAACATATTCATGTGTATGTATACACATACTTATATATATACTATATATACACTATATATACACATATATCTTTTAGGCTGAAGAGATTAGAGTCAAGTTCGCTATTCAGATAGTTCAGGTAACCTTTTTGCAGATACAGCAGAGACAAATTTCCAGGTTAGTATCTGGTTTCTTAGCCTCACTGAGACCCTGACAGAGCAGCATCCTGCTGTCCAGGAGGCACCACAGCAGCCTCCCTCGGAGGAGCCATCAGGAATAATCCTGATAGGATCTCCTGCACCACATGTAGCTCATGCAGCCTGTGAGCATGTCCCTTGTAGGGGCAAGAGGGGTGAAACCTCCTCCAGAGAAACACCGGGAGACCATCTGTGCTTGAGAGCCACTTGCTTGGCCAGGGTCACCTTAGAAGGTCCCAGTTGTGCACACCCTTGGCCAAGGTCTCCTTAGAGAGTCTTGGTTTTTATGTCCCCTCTATTTTGTGAAAGGTCTACAAGGAGACTTGCTGCCCCTACAGCCAGCACCAAGTGGGAAGCGGAGGATTAATGCCATCTTCCTCTCCCTGCACTCCTGCCAAGGGGCAACACCTTCTTTCCAGGCCTATAGCTGAAAGATGTCCAAGAAGCGCAGGCGTTGATGTAGAGCACAGCCACATGCGAGGCCGTGGGAGGTCCCCAGCCGTGGTGCAGGGCAGCTCACAGCTCCGGGAACCCTCGCCCGTCTCTCCTGCACCTCAGGCTGCCGTCACTCCGTGACTCCTGCAGCCGGGCTGAGTCGCTCTGGGCGCTCCCCAGCTCGGGCAGCAGTGCTGGCTGTGACAGGGCTGGCGGTCGTCATCCCCTTCCACCAAGTCCCTGAGGCAACCTTTTCATTTCCTCCAGATCACATTGGAAACTGAAAGGTAAAAGAACAAAGCCTTGATCTTTTTTTTTTAATTTTAATTTTATCCCCCTATCAGCCACTACTCATACAATGTCAGGGTTTGACAGGCAGCACCCTGCATTACAGACACGCTTTGCTCTTGCTAATTCAGAGCTAGAAAACCATCACCACTTTATACTGCATTATTTCCCTATGTCAGTGAAATGTCAGTGTGCAAGTCTCCAACCCTGGAGTGAAGTTTAGGTCAGAGATTTTTTTTTTCCTCCTTCCTTCTTTGCTCTTCCCAGAATCCCAAACATTCTTCAGTGGCATCCAAGGGCAAGTGTTGCTTTGGACTATCAACACCGCTGGCACTCAAATAACCCAACCACAAACAAAAGCAAAGGGGCAAATGATGGGAGAGGTTCTTGTCTGGACTATGGCTTGTGGTGAGGTGAAGCCAAATCCTGAGTGAAGGCAGCACCTGCTCAGGGACAGCGTGTGCTGGGTGCACCCAAAAACTCATTTCAAATTTCAGGTTTAGGAGTCTGGCTTTGGATCCCCCACTTCTGACTAGCTTTAGGCAAAATCTGTGACCATTCAGAGCTTGGGTGAAGAGTGGGGTGCCATTAGCGTCCAGGTCTTTGCACCTTCTGCACTGTGGTGTGTCCAGAGAGGATGAGGGCCCTCTGCGAGGCTGAAGCTCTGCGGTGAGTGCCGCCAGCTACAATCCGTTCTCATGAGCAGTTCGGATCAGGACAACATCTCCAAGCTTGATCCTGGTGCTCTGGGTGCAGGGCCCAGACAGGGAGCCCCGGCAGCCATCTTGGGAGCACCCAGCCACAGGGAGCCCCTGGCGCGCGGGGAAGCGAGCAAAGGAGCTGCTGGCGCAGGGCCTCTGGCCGCCCCTCGCCTTTCCCCACACCCGGCTCCTGCTCTGCCGCCAGCGCCCACGCGCTCCCCGGCCGTCCTCCGCGCTCCGCGTAATCCGGGCGACGGGCTGTCACTCGCAATGATGCAAGCCAGCCATCTCGCCTCCTGCTCCCCGTGGCATCCCGCCTCCTGCAGCGTCAAGATCGAGCAGGGGCAGCAATGGATTCGGGGCCCCTTGACCCCTTCCTGCTGCCCCATCGGGGACAGCATCTCTGTGACCTACGGGGGAGGGCAAGGTGGCCGTGACGGGGACGGTAACTGCTGGAGCTGTGAATCCTCCTTGGGAAGGAAGGGGCTCGGAGAGGTACTTTGCTCCCTGTGCTTGGTGTCCCTTGGCAGCTGTAGTTCACGGTCATAGACGGGTGCACATGGTATTTCTCCTGCTTCAATGTATACGAAGATTGATATTTGCCCTTATTAAAGGCAATCTTAATCTTCCTCATGGAACATTATATAAAAATGGAGGCTTCAAACAGCTTTCAGAGGCAGGCACCAAGGGTAGGCAGATTATAACGCACCAAAATTACAGAGGGTGCCCCTCTATATCGCTTTTGTCCCTCCCTGCTTGCTCCCTTCCTCTTGGGTCCCCTGTGCTGGATTTATAGCTCAGGTCAGGCCCTTGCTCAGGGAGATCTTGCAAATAGTGACACATGTCAGACCAGGCGCTTGTGGAAAGGGAAACGTGGCCATACAGAGATGCCTCCCGCTGCAGCCCTGGCCCCGGGGCAGCGCCGGCCTGCGCTCACCCCTCGTGCTGCTGTTACAGGGCCCTGGCTGAGGTCAAGCGTGGAAACCGCCTCCGTTTTTGTCTTTTGTTTTGCTTATCTGCTGTCTTGGTTCTCATGTTGTCCAATTTGGATAAATTTGCAGTCTGAATTTTGTAGACAGACAAAAATCATATAGTGAGGAGAAGTGGGGGGCTGCTTAGAAGTAACCAAACTCTGCTCTTGGATGTGGCAAGTGAAATTCCCCATGGGCACTGTGATAGTCATATTATCCAGAGGAGGCGGGAAGCCCGGTCCCCAGGGTGCAGGCACTGGTGACCCTGCATCCCCATGCTGAGACAGCAGGCGCTGCTGGATGCTCATCCTTTGTTATGTAAAACAAAAGCAATAGTGAAGGCAATGAGGGCTGCAAAGGTGTCTGAGATGAGCAGGGGGCTGATGCACGAAGAGGTGCCTGTGTGGGTGGAGGGGTGAATGAGGGCATGGAGGGGGTGGAGGAAAGTAGGTCTGGATGCGTGGGTGGCAGAAAGGTGGATGGGGGAGTGTGTGGGTGGATGGGGTGGGTGTGCGCATTGAAGCATGGGTGGATGAATATTGGGCTGGGGTGCACACATGGGTGCATGGTGCGGTGGGTGGGTGCACAGATGAAGGGGTGTGTGAATGCCGGGGCTGCCAGGGGCCTGGGATGAGAGAGAGACGAATGTGCAGCTGGACGTGCCTGAGTGACCCTGCGGAGGGTGTGC
>VZSG01001024.1:0-44231 GCA_013398315.1 Nothoprocta pentlandii
CCCCATGCCTTCTGGCACGGCCGCCTCCAAATTCCTCAGTTGCTCCTCACCACCAGATAAGGCGATGTTAGTGTGATGTTAGTGTGATGTTTTCGCAGCTGTAGAGCCGCCTTCAAACTCCCTACAACCAGATAACGGGTTAGTTCTCAGCTTCACAGTAGTCTCAAGGCCTCTGCAGATCATAAACAGGCTGTGAATCTTTCCTCCTCTTATACAATAGGGAATAAACAGTGTGATCAAACAAGTTAGGGCCAAAGTAGAAAAATTAAATTAACTTCTATAATAGAGAAATCTTGTCCCTCCCAGCTGAAACCCTACCTTTATGAACGAAAAATATCAGAATCTTCTGAGTGAAGAGAATTGCTTGAAAAAAAAGAGAAATTAGAGAAAAAAATAGGACCTACACAACCCCATCCTAGAAGTTATCTGCTTCCATGGAACAACCACTCCTCACTAAGCATGCTCTCTAGATTTTCATTTAACTTCGGAGACTTTTTAAACCAATCAATAACGAAAGTATGTATGAATAGAGTCACTCAAGTTCCACCTACATGTAAGAGAAAATATATAAAAGGTGAACTAAGAAGGGTAGTAAGTAGGAAGGAGGAATGAGGGAAGGAGAAAGAAGGAAGAAGGAAGAAAGAAAGAAGAGGAAAGTGGAAACTCTATTGTAACTTCAGTTGACAGGCTGAACCCCTTTCCTCCCTCCAGTCAAGACACCACATGAGGAGACTCCTCGAAGTTGAGAGCCCTCTCCCACCTTCTGGAATGAGTGATGATTGTGTGTTTGTACACTAGCTAAGAACTTCACATTATAGTAGAGAATTTCCTGTACTGACATCTGAAACTAGTTCTCTAAATGTTGCATTTGAATAAATGGTGCTATTTGTGAACTCGATTCATTGTTTTGAAGGTGATCAGACCTACAGTCCATAGGTTGTTCATGAATCCAATACTGCCAGAGTCAGACCTATAGCTGAGCATGCTGTTTGTGAACTCTATTTGCTGTTTCTAAGGTGATTGGAGCTATAGTCAACAGTGTTTGAGCATCTGGTACTGCCAGAGTTGGGCCTAGAGTTACCACAGTATTTGATATCCCTATTAAGAGATGAGTCCAGCTGCCTCCAGTCCCTCTAACCTTTGACGATCATCTGAAAGGACTGTGGATGACATGACCAATTGTAAGCCAGAAAAAAACACAATACATAATAGAATAAAAAATAAATTACACAGCACACACACACAAAAAAAATGAAACACAGAACAGTAAATGAAATTTTCAATTGGCTTCCATACACAGTTTGAGACCTTACCAGGAATAGAATTAATGGTTATGTATATAAATCTGATGTCTTTAGAGAAGAATAATATATTTTTGCAGAGGCAATTTACATCTCACACATCTTCAAAAAAGTTGGCAAGCAATGAAGACACACAGTCTATTCAATGTCCCTCTATTATTGGAGTTATGGCACCTATTACGGAATGAACAATGAGGGGGTAACTAACACTTAATTTGTGTGATAAAAGTAGTAATATGTTTTATTGATTTGGGATAGTGGTTTTAACAAGACTTCATGTCAAGTTCCACTTCTATTTACTGCATGGGGACAGAGTTATACAAAATTGCTGAGGAGACCCTCCCATTGAGTCAAGAGGTTCAGAATGAACTCCTTTGCTTTCCAAACTTTTCAGAGGAGTCTGGGTCAGGTGGATCTAATCTTGCTTCCTGACGTGATCAATAATTTATCTCTAAGGGATTATGTGCACAATTAATCCTGGATAGAATTTAGCACAATTCATGAATTTTTAGCATCACTTACCACAGATATATATTTGAATAATGATCTCTCAACCTTGAGGAGTAACTCTGAGAAGTGTCCCTGCTCAAGCACTGATTCTGTCATGTAGCCCACTACCATGCAGGAGAGTTCAGTAGGCTCTGTGGCTGTCCCCTTATTTAAGGGATGATGGACTTATAGTCATTTTTGCATACTAGACAAATTTTGGCTGGCAAATGCTCAAATAGCCCTTGGCTATTGTGCTGTTACTTGTCTCTCCTAGAGCCGATCAGATACTGGATTCTGAGCAGAATGCAGAAATAGTGACTGTTGTTCATGTTTATTGCCAGAGCTGGGAAAGAGATGAGGGAGGCATTCACCACAATCACCTGCTGCCACTGGGATTTAACAGTTGAATAGGCTCTGTGAGAAAGATCAGGTTAGAGGTGGGGTTGAGGAAGAACCACATCATAGAAGCACTTTCGGGTTCTTCAAACAGAGGACAATATGGTCACAACTGCACTCTGGAGTACTACAGAGTCTTTTTAAGAAGTAACAAAAAGCTAAAAGATAGAAATAGAGGATGAATGACTAGGAATTTCTTATAATGGAGGTCAGCTATAGTGAATACCACAAAACTAATCTGAAGTTGTTAACATGTTTATAAAAAGTATGGAAAAGGCAATGAAAAGTAAGGCAATAAAATTTACTGACACAATTATTCGGAGTGGTGAAAATTAAAATGTAACAAAGGAAGGACCAAAAGGATCTAAAAAATCTGTAAAGACTTGGTAATAAGTGAAATTCAGTGCACTTGAAATGCAAAGTAACACTAAAGAAGAGAATCAGCCATGTATATGCACTGTTTTATTATAAATTAATTATCATATTTCATAAAAAGAGTCTTAATACCATCTTACATAGATTTCTGAAAAAAAAAATCTAAATGGAAGTCAATAAAACAAGGATGTTTGTTAGATGTTATTATAAAGAGCAGAGAGGACAGAGGTTTCCCATTCCATTATTCCATATTGGACTTACATCCTGAAACTCAGATATATTCTGTTTTTCACAGCTAAATCACAGAAGATATTCTAGAACTCAACAGGGTACAAAAGGGCAAGAGAATAACTGAATGTATCAGATGGCTGCCACCCAAGAAGATACTAGATAAATGGCTAGAATAAGAAGTGGTCATAGGAGATATATTAGAGATACAATGAAATTATGAATGGTGTCAAGAAAATTAATAACAGATAGTAATTCTCAGTTTCTCTTGGCTTAGAAAGATTACATCTACATCATACTTAATTTAACTGAAAACAAATTACTTTTTTTTTTTTCTGACTCAATTGTAATTAAATTAGGTAACACATCACCAAAAGATATTGAGGAGACAGAAAACATTTTTAATATTTTAACTGTATAGGACTAAATCTTTGATTTACTGAACTATAAATGTCTATTAAAATCTGTGATCGAGGTGTCCATTCTCATGAAATTCATCAAGAGCAAGTGCAAGTCCTGCACCTGGGGAGGAATAGCCCCATGCATCAGTGTAGGCTGGAGACTGACCTTCTGGAGAGCAGCTCTGAAGCACTGAACACATTGAAAGTCCTACAGGAACTTAAGGAAAAAATTCTTGACAGTAAGAGTGACAGAGCACTGGAAGAGGTTGCCAAGAGGAGCTGTGGCATCTCCTTCTCTGCAGATCTTCAAAACCCTCTTGGAAGCAGCTCTATGCCACGTGCTCTAGGTGACCCTGCCTCTACAGGAAGGTTCAATTATATGATCTCTAAAGGGGCCTAGAATCTATGATTCTATGCTCACTGAATTTAGGAACCATCTACTTGAGAAGCTTGGAGCTTCATTAGAGAGACAAAATAGAGATCCTTTATTACAATCTCTTTCTAAATATTTGTTACTAACCACTGCTAGCAATATGTATTGGATAAATCTTTGACCTGCCCCTTAATAACAATTTTTATACATTTATCCCCTTTATGTACTTGATGTACTTGCATACAGTCAATGTAGTTGTTAGTCAGTAGTAGACTCTGGATAGTCAGCTAGATCTATTAGAGCCACCTTAGGTAAAGCTGGATTGTATGAGTACTCCTAAATAACTTGCATCCAAAATATCTTCTGTTTACACAGAAGAATAAGAGGCTCTATTTCTTTCTACAATATCCAAAGAACTATCTCAAAATATTAAGAAGACTAGAATACCCAAGACATTCAAAATTTCAAGCTTCTCTTCTGAGTATATCCTTCCAGAATACAGAATATTGTTAATTCAGTCTAACTTTGGTGTAGAACATTTGATAAGTTTTAGATGAGGTTCTTTTGCTAGAAACAATTCTAGACAATATTTGCCATCCAGAGGAATGCTTTGCATCTCTCTAGCATATCACATTCAGCTGACTATTCCTGAACAAAAACAAAATAAACTGGTAATACTTGATACTACATTCAGCTCAGTCTTCCTTTCCTTGTCCCAGAAAAGTTTTATTTGACTCACACTTTTAATTTGGCTCATAATGTACGTAAAATTTTACTTGTCATTTCTTCCTGTGGTTCTCCAGAACCTTGTTCTCAGATATTAGACTGGAGAAATATAGACTCCCAATGTTCAAGGCAGATGCTGTTCTTTAAGGTTATTTTAGTCTTTTTTTTTTTTTTTTTTAATGTCATTTAGTTGTGCTTTGAACAAATAAATTATACTTTATATTTTCCAAGAAAACAAAACAAAACAAAACAAAACAAAACAAAATACGTTGATAGTATTTTGACTGGGGGATTGCTTAGCACATAACTCCACTTTTGAATAAAAAGGAAGTGTGGCAAAATCTCCAAATAGTCTGACTCAATGGCCTATCTTAAAAGCACATAGCATCAAAAAAAAAAAAAAAAAAAAAAAAAAGTATTGTTCCAGACCTCACATATTTCACTATCAGGTAATATCGAGGTGTAATACTTGTTCTGTTAGTATCTTGCTATATGTTATATTACACTGCTATTGTTTCAGCTATTTAAAAGCCTTTCTTTAACAATCTCTGTCAAGATATGCTATGAGTGTCAGGGTGCTTTAAATCAAAGCTGAAAACTGATTTGTTTTTCCCTTTGCTTTCCATCATTAGCTTGGCACTGCAAACTGTGTTATTAATTATTGTACATCTCTTGTAAAGCACCTTGAGATGTCTTACTGAGATAAGCTACTATGTCCTATAAATTGAAGTTGCTGCTATTCAGTCAAAAACGGCTCTAAAGTACTGTAGACCAAAGTCTGTCAAAAGTTATATCAACTACCAAATGTTTAATATAAATTAATATTATAAGGATGATTCTATAGTCTTCAGCCTATAGCTAATCATTCAGGCAGCCATTTGTAACTGCAATATGTGTTCAAAATAACAATATTTCAGTGATGATTTACACCAACCTTTCATGTATTTATTTTGCTACAAATAATCAGATAAGGAGAAGGATAGAAGGGAAGCAAATTCCTGTTAGTAGTCATATGATGAACTTCATATAGCAATTGGACCATATGTTACTGTGTTAGCAAAGAGGGACTAATGGGAAAGGCAGATAGTTCAACCTACGAGAATAAGAGTTACAAAGGCAAGACAGTTTCTTGAAAGAAGAAACTTTGACACTGCTAAGCTATTTTAATACTCTGGTTAAATATCATGGGGCTTCAAAGAGCATCTGAGACATTAACATTTCATTTCAAATGGGATTAATAATTTTGGGATATTGGGTATTTCATTACCTTTGCCTTTTAGAGCCAATATCAACCCAAGTCACACTTAGTAAAGAAACACTTGGCTTAATTTCTCTGAAATTTAGGCTATTTAGTTGTACAAATAGTTTTCTACAGCAAGAAGGGGTCAAAGGTTACAAAAGAGCTACCAAAATTGAAAAATCCTATGAAACATATAGAGAATGAAATAGTCTTACCATGACTTACCAGACTTTACTGCTGAAGTCAAGGTTTGTTCAAGTACACTGAGGATTGACATTTCTGCTCAGCTTGTCCTCCTTCTGGCTATGTATGTAATAAATATCTAGTTCATTCCTTTCATCTGTAGATCTCCAAACACTTTGCACATGACAACATGAAAATAACTATAGCCCATAAAGAAAAAAATCTTTAAAAAAGCATAACCGTGACATAGCTCGATATAGAACTCATGTCTCTAATGAGTTAATGGAATTCTCTGCCTACTCATTTTCATATTGCAAAAAACATGTTTTCAGATATTCTCCAGTAAAGGAGGACAGAATCATTATCTGCAGCAGATAATAGGAAACATCTCCAAAGCCGTAGACATTATATTATATGTCAAACACAAATTTGAAGCACAAAAAGAACAAAAACATTTTTAATTTCTTAGTTCTTTGTCTCCAGAATATTTGTCCTGTGTTGGACTGGTATGACCAATTACTCTAAGGTACAATGTGGTTTTCTCTGTGCCTACTTCAGTCAGTGTATCATGATTAATGTTAATTATGTTAAATGTTGTTATATATATGTTATAAATGCTGTGGAGATGGACAAAAAGAGACTTAGTATACCACAGAAAAATACTAGGCAGCACTGAGACATATACAGGCCAAGCATTACAGCAAAATGGGCAATTTTCATAGCTGCAGCCTTGATATTTCTAGGCAATAATGAGCAAGCACAGGAAGAAGTGATTATAATATCCCAACTGCATCTGACAGGTTTCCTATTCAGTGTCAGATCTAGCCCCAGGACATACTTGGTTGTTAACAAAAGTTGTTATGTCGTAAACGTGGGATGATCGTATATGAAAAGGGACTCATTATGATGAAGGTATCAGTCATGACAGTCTTTATTATTCTAGCACCATACACAGTTAAGCAAATAAAAATGGCATGACTAGGATGCTTATGAGCAGGAAAGAACATTTTGCTTATTTCTTGCAATATATTTTTATTCCTTTATGGAATATGCTCATAAAGTGAGGAATTCTAACATCAAGGACAGCACAAAGTTGAACTTAATGATATAACAGAAAAGACAATGGCAATGGCCAAGAGTCAGCAGTTTTTCCCTGTCTCTTGAAATTTCCAAGACCAAAACTGATCTGCATTTTGTTTTGCTATTGTACCCTGCATAATACATGCAAGAACACATCTGAAACATGGGCTGAGAGCTTGGACAGTAAAAGACATAGGAAGTGTGGCATAAGCTAAACAGTGGAGCAGAAGAATTTCAGTGTGATTTCCATTAAAGTGTACCTTGCCTTTTCTTTATCATAACAATATGAAAGTTTGACTAACTTTTCCTTCATTCTGTTTTTTTTTTTTCACAATTTCTATTATATCACTAAAAGAGGTACAAAATCTCTTTTTCCCATTAGGCTGATATGATGTCTTGTAAAAACTTGTACACTTCTAAAACCATATTCACAAAAAATTATATTTATGTTCAGGACACTTGAGAAAAAGTTTGATAACGTTTCCCCAAAATAGACTATTATTGAAAGAACTAATTCACATTTATTTACATTCATTTTCTAAAGCCACTTTCCTTTGTGTAGAAATTTTAAGTAGTAGTTCAAAAGAATCCTGATATCAAAACTGAAGCTATAATTGATTGGTAAGCAGTATGTTCTGAACAAACTCTTCTGACATACATTGCTGTGCAGTTATCTTAGAGGATGTTTGATTTCAAAAGGAAATCATGAGTCTCATTTTATTTCACATGGTTTCTAATAAGCGGATGTATTCTGATGTCTACTTTAGACTGTTCCAACTGATCTAAATGTTGGTTGTATTAATAGCATGCGTGTTTTTAAGAAGACAGTTTAGCATAAACGCTGCTGTTGAACAGAATAAAAATATAAGTCTTTTGATATTTCTTACTTTTGGGTCCTATTCTGTTCTTTTTCTCGTATTTTAGCCTCAGCATTTCACTAATGCCCAGAGAGAAGTAATGTTGAATAAATCAGTTTTATTGCATTAAATCTCAATGTTCTATAGTGGATCTGGCTGCAACATAACAACTACCACAAGAACAACAATGAAGTTTAAGTGTGATCCTCTTTTACTTTCCTATCTGCAAATCCTAATAAGCCTGTAATTTTTATCAGAATTGTATATACCTTTTTAAAATAAATACTCAAGCTTTCCCTATCTGTTTCTGTAACATATCAATGAAAGCCTGAACAGCTCTGCATATAACGGCTCCAGCTCAGAAGCCTTTTTTTTTTTCATAGAAAAAAAAAAGAAAAAAGCACCTCTGCATTGCAATAGCTAGTGTTCAACCTGACCTATACTGTGGTACTATTCAGAGTTGAATTATCCTTCACTGCTCTTCAAAATGGTAGATGTCACTGTAGGCTCAGGCCTGAACAAAAAGCAAAATGTCCAAGACTAAAAAAAAAAAAAAAAAAAAAAAAATTGTAACTGCTACAGGTTAGTAATCTATAGCTGTAGAAATGATGACCTTGGATTTTCTTTCATCTTATCTTATTTAGTTCTCACTAAAACAGCAGTAAATTGAAAGTCATTTTCTTTTGGATTCTTGACCTTGTTTAAATTATTTTTATTTCAAATCCTGAATTTGTATGATATAAAACAAAGCTGTTATTGATATAAATCATGTATCCTGATTCAAATTTTTTTTTTTCCCTTGGGATATTAAACTTCTGAGTATGATTTAAAACTGAAAATTAAAAAAAGCAAATTCTGTAAACTCAAAATCCTTTATAGCATTACATTTATTCCCTCTACAGCTCTACTCTTTAGCATTTTCCTTTTTCAAATGACAGCTTCCTCTTTATTCTCAGTGATTTCAACAGCATTTCTAAAGCAGTCTGAAATATTAAAATGTATATTCTGTCAGATTCACGATACTTTAAATAATGGGGTCACTTTTTTTTTTTTTTTTTTGACCGGATGTGACCACCACAACATTTGTTCTGGCCTTATCTATGCCAAACAATTGCAATTTGCTGAACCCAAGTAACTAATTTTTACTAAATCACCTCTGCCAACATCTGACAGAAATCAGCTGTATAATTTTTAACTTAATTCATAGCTCAGGAATTGATTCTTATTTTGTCTTCAATATAATAAAGAACCTGTAAGAATTCAGCATTTTCTCCCAAGAGATGCAAAACTGAGGAACAAGGCATCTTCTAATTTCCCAATTGATAAACTACACAGTTACATGTGTTCAGTTCTTCCCCAGAAGATATTTCCCCTTCAGGGAAGGTGGATCTTCTGGATGTTTTCTTGATTTCTTTATATATATCTATAAATATAGTAACCAGTACAGATTGCAGTGTCTGTCTATGTCAAACTGATGACAACAATAAAATCAACATCTTACATTCTATATTTTCCCTTAAAAACTGAAAAAATCTTAATCCTTTTTACCTATTTTCAGCACAGTTGTATTTTTATCTCACATTCAATTATTTTTGTACTATGAACCCAACATCTTTTTCTTAGTCCTGGCCTTCCTGAATACAGTTTCCTACGCAATAAGCATGACCTGTGTTCCTTAAACAACCTGGCTCTTAACAAACTTGTATTTGGCAGGTTGAAATCATGTTTTGTTTTAGTGAATTGAGCTTAACAAGTGACCCAGATCATTCTGCATGACTGCCCTGTATAGCTGATTGTTTTCCACTCTGTCAATCTTGTATGATTCGTGTGTTTTGTCAGCAATGATTTTATATTTGCTTCTCTGTCACTGATAAAAAGTATTGCCAGAGCTATTATTGTTCCTTTCAGAAATGCAAAGGAAATATTTTCATTCAGTGCTTAATCATTATAGATGATTTCATGGCATATGTCAGCTAGGCAGTACTGTTTGAAGTGACTATTTTATCATAATATTTTTCTACACTAAATTAAATGTTACAAGTTTACTCCCCTTAAAAAAGAAAAAATAAAATGAAACAAGCAAGACCTACCAACCATATTCTTTATAAAATTATACTACCAAAATAAGTATCTAATTAAACTGATGAGAGATACCAAGGATATATACATGAACTAAAAACCTGTTAATTATTATTTATAATTTATTACTATTATTACTGTATTAGTAATCTAATATTATAACTCTAATATAATTCTAAAATAATATTAAAAAAAAAGTTGCTCTGATAGGTTTTTATGTCAATGCTGATATAGGTAAAACAAATTTTCATATTCACCACTACATTCTCAATTGTACAGATCATATGCTGTTAGAGATATCTGGTATAAAAATTATCACAAATACATATTTTTAAAAAGATGTTAGTATCTTTAGTCCTGAATCTATCAATATATTCTAAGAAAATAATGTTGAGTGAATAGACTTATTCATTTTAACTCAGTGCTGCTTTCCAGGGATAAAAATATAAAATTAGTAAAATTATCTTTTCAATGTACTCATGACACAAATTCAGTATTTTTGGTGTAATTCAAGAAAGCAATTGATAAATTTCAAGAAAAGTCTATTATTCCATAATACTAAATAGGTTCTGAAGAACTGCTTCTTCCTGAAAGCATCATTTATTTTCATAAATCATGATATATTTTTTTTTCATGTTTACCAGACATTTCAAGACTGGAATCATATATTTGAACTTGAGAATTACAAATATTGAAAAAACATTGATAAGAATTTAGTGTGTTAAGTGTCCTTATCTTACAAAAAAAAAAAAAAAAAGTAAGTTTTGAAGAACTCAAGAAGTTTATGATGATTGTGAAAAAGAATTAGTATTGGGCAAGATTTATTTTAAAAAGAAGAGGAAGCACCAGTGCAAACCTCTGCTCATGGAGAATTGTATAATAAAGTGATATTCCACACTAGATATTGTCATGCATAATTCATAATGCCACATTTTTATTTCTCTAAGTGATAAGAACCTTTCATTTTCCTTTAATCTAAAATTCATCACTCCCCACACAGAGGATGTTATCTAAAAACAGCTATATTAAACTCTTATCATACATTTAATAATTCTACAAACATGTCTTGATTAGTCCTCTCAAGAAGTTTCTCCAAAATTCTCTAATTAATGCTGTTGGCCTGACGCCGACTTACCCCTGATTATCATTTCTGTGATATGAAGTTAGACATTAGGCAAAACAAATAAACAAAACAGGATTCAATTGTCTAAATGTAGGTATTTAGTGTCATTTGATATTCTTTTATACATCTTTTATACATCTTTCATGACCTGCAGTCGTTTGTAAGATGGAATTTGTGATGGTGTTAGCAGTTTCCAGTGTTGTCTGCCATAGCCATAATATTGAGCTCTGAATATCTTTTAAGGTGCCTATGACTAGTGAACCAGTAGGCAATAAATGCTCACTTCCAATGCCCTGATGCATGTGAGGCATTCACACAGGGCTTTAAAATATTTGTTCCTTGGAAGAGGCAGCTATTGATTAGGCAGGATATCCTAATGTGTATAAAATGGTACAAGACATCTGTCTTTCAGCATCTGAATCCTACCTTTATAGTCAATACATGGATCAATATGTGATTTTCTTCTTGATTATGTTTCACATTTGGATATTAAATCAGTAACACTAAAAAACATGTGTATGTCTGCGTGTCTGAAAAGGCTTGATGTAACTCAGCGGGAAACCTGAAATAAAATTATACTCTATGACGAAGTGACTGAATTCTACTCTCAGGAAGCTGAATTATTCTCCAGATTCAACAATGCTGACCAACAGCTCATTTCTGTTGCCTAAATATAGACATTTAGTGGTACCATGGAGCATATAAGACATGCAAACAGCACTGGCAGGTCTAATGTGGGATTTATGGGAGACCCGCACAGTCACAGGAGTCAGGCAGGCAACTGAACAGATCCCTAAACCTCCCTTGACTATAATGGGGCATCATACATATAATTTTTATGCAGATACCAACATGAAAACAATGCCTAAATATATGTGTTTACAATCATGGATGAATTCCTTTTTGTGAACTTGAATCATTTTCTTACATGTAGATACACATTATACGGTATTCTCTAGGCTATCAGACTTGACTTCATGCTGCTTCAGAATTGTGAGGGTCTTCCACAGTTCCCATATCAAATCTGACAAATAAATGTTTATACATCATACAACATCACAAAACATAGTAGCCACTTACATAGACAGAAATTTTGAGAAGAAATATGTACTAATCAAAGGTAGGGCACTAATTCCAAACAAAAATGAACTGTTTAAACTATTAAGAAATATTATTTTAAAATTCATAACCTCTCTTAATCATGAGCACATATGTGTGTATATGTGTGCGTGTACTTATGCTTTGGTTTACTTTGTAATAATATTCATATATAGGTAAGGTCTCATAGCTCTAACCTTTTATGCATGCAGAAGGAAAGTCTTTACTTGTTCTTTCCCACACTGGGCATAGTAATTACCCCTTCTATATTAATATAAACAGAATTTCCCTCGGAAAACAACAAATGGATTTCTATTTATTATGAATCATTTATATTTATCATCATTATCATCATCATGATTATTATCAGGTGACTCTTCTGCTTCATTTATCAATTGTAATTAACTGAAATATTGCTGACTGACAAAGGACCTGTGCCCAAAGCATAATCATGTTCAGTGTTCTCAGTTAATAATAATGTTTTTGTTATATGTAATGTATGGTAAAATATCTTATAAAACCATCTATAATACTATAATAATTTCTACTATAATACTATATACTGTAATACTATAATAATTTTCTACTATAATAATTTTCATATTTTAAAACAAGGAATAATTGTCATTTTATATTACAGCTTTGATCTTTTTAAATACAGATGCTTCTTTTACCGAAGTTCTAATAAATCAATAAATTGCAAGCTACAATTCTTCTGCAGGTCAATAATCTAGGAAAAAATATCATCTTCTGTAAAATGTTAAATAGAAAGAAATAATTAACTTTTGACAATCATTAAATTTCCATTAATATGATCCATTTGAAAAATAACAATAAACAGCAGTATAGCAACCTAGCAAAAAAAAAAAAAAAAAAAAAAAAAAAAAAAAAAAAAAAAAAAAAAAAGTACAATGCAACTTATGTCATACTTGTTTTTTTTTAATCTACTTGTATGATGAATGTATAATAGCATATCACCTTTAACAAAAAAAAACAAAAAAAAAAACAGTGTCTGCATTACACCGTGTTAAGTGATAAAAGATTGGGATAATGGGATTTTTCTCAGTATGTACATCCAGACTCTGAACAAGTTATATCTGTCTTTTTTACATTCATGTCACATCTTGTTAAGATCCCAATCTCCAGAAAAAAATGTTTGCCCCAGCTCCCAGAAGGCTGTAGGAAAGCATATGGCAATATATATATATATATAAATATATATACAAGTGCATAAAATGCAGGGTTGTAGATAGTGACCCTGAAAGCCGTTATAATTACAAAGCTTGTACAGTTATAAAATGTGAGGTATGCCATAGCAACAGAAAAACATTTTTGAGTGATACAAATAGTCATAGGCTGAAAGGGTGGTCAGTCCATCCATTGTGACCCTTCTGTGATGTTTAGGTACTGACAAAATGAGACATCCTCTCCATCCTTTCCTTCATATCAACATGTACTCTGCTCTTCCTTTCAAAATTTCTACAGACATTACTTTTACACACTGCTCGCCTTGAATACAATGGAATATTTGATTTCTAGTCTTCAGTACAGTTCAGTTGTTTTCTGCTAGTTATACTTTCAAGAGCCCTATGTAAGTCACTGATGCATTCTGAATAATTTTTTACCTCTTATCATGCTTCTTTCACTAGCCTTCACGTAGCATTAACCTAAAAATTGCTCTAGCCGAAAAAAAATGCTTACCTCTTAAGATTCATGTTTTCAATTTCTGCAAATTTTCACTGTTCTTTCTACAAGCATTTTAAAAATAAAAATTTTGCATGGAATTTGGTAATTTGCAAACATGTGTAACTATCTTTTCTTGTTGAAGTTAACTGAAAACTAACATAAGTCACAAATGTTCAACCCTGCAGATACTGAGTGAAATGTTAGTTAAACTTTCTCCAGTTTTATTCTGCATTTCCAGATAAATTTTTTGGTGGAACAGACAGCTGATCTTTCTTTTGCCATGGGAGTGTTTTAAGTGTTTATAGTTGGTTGCTTGTTTTCTTTTCTTGTTTTAATTATGCTACTATGTATGACTTCTCTCCCTGTTACTACAGTTTAGCATACTTTGGCATTAAGAATTTACTTTCTCCTTAGGACTCTTCTCTAGAATTCTTTGTTAATCTAGAACTTTTTCTCTAATTCATCTTTTCTAGTGTGAAAAGCAGTGGATTTGTCAGATTCAACTCAGATGTAAATTCAGTTTTAGCACGTCTATTCATCTTTGGGGTGATGTGGAATAACTTCTTCCTTTCTTTCTGCTTCTGCCTCCATTTCCCAGCTTTGATTATTTGGAATACAGATTCTTGGTGCATCTAGTTTCTGTTATATTTCATCTTGTACTTGGTAAGGTCGTCCTCCCTGTCAGGTAATCTGTAGGAAGAATAATGTTCTTTCTATTCATCCCTCATGTTACCAGCTTCCTTTTTCACCCTCAACCCTTCTGAACCTCTCTTTCCTCAGATATAATGTGTCCCTGCACTTGTCCTTGTTGAACCTCATGAGGTTCCTTTCTGCAGCCTGTCCAGCCTGTCCAGCAATGGCAGCCTGTCCAGCAATGGCAGCACAATCCTCCGGAGTGTTGGCCACTCCACCCAGCTTGGTATCGTCCGCAAACTTGCTCAGGGTGCACTCTGTGTCCCCGTCCAAGTCATTGATGAACACACTGAACAGCACTGGGTCCAGTACTGACCCTTGGGGGACACCACTGGCCACAGGCCTCCAACTGGACTCGGCCCCATTTATCACCACACTCTGAGTTCTGCCATCCAGCCAGCTCTCAATCCACATCACTGTCCAGTCCACACTTCTGGAGCTTTCCTATGAGGATATTATGGGAGACGGTGTCAAGGTAGACAACATCCACAGTTCTCCCCTCGTCCAGCCGTCCAGTCATTCCATGATAAAAGGCTATTGGGTTCGTCAAGCATGACTTCCCCTTGGTGAATCCATGCTGACTACTTCTGATCACCTCCTTCTGTTTCACATGCCTAGAGATGCTCTCTAGGATGAGCTGCTCTATCACCTTTCCAAGGATGGAGGTGAGGCTGAGTGGTCTGTAGTTGCCCGGCTCCTCCCTCTTGCCCTTTTTGAAGACTGCAATGATGTTGCATTCTTCCAGTCCTCCAGCACCTCACCTGCTCTCCAGGACCTCTGGAAGATGATGGAGAGTGGCTGAGCAATTACCACCGCCAGTTCCTTCAGCACTCTTGGGTACATGACATCCGGCCTATAGATTTATGGGTGGCCAATTTGCCTAAGCGATCCCTAACCCAATCCTCCTCAACCAGCAGAAGGTCTTCCTCTTGCCCATTTCTCTCTCTTTTACCTGGGCTCTGTAGTTCTTTGGGACTAGCCTTAGCAGTAAAGACAGAGGCAAAGAAGGCATTTAGTAACTACCTTCTCTGCATCCTCCGTCACCAAGACCCCCTCCCCACTCAGCAGCAGAATGACATTTTTCCCCAGTCTTCCTCTTGCTGCTGACATATTTATGGAAACCCTTCCTGTTGTCCGTGACATCTCTGCTAACTCTAATTCCACCCGGGCCTTGGTCTTGTGTGTTACATCCCTGCATTCTCTGACAAAGTACCTATATTCCTCCCATGCAGCCTGGCCCTTCTTCCACAAGGTGTATGTTCTCTTTTTCTCATTAAGTTTACCCAGCAGCTCCTTGCCCATCCATACAGGTCTCCTGCCCCCCTTACTCAACTTCTTTCTTGTAGGAATGCACCAACCCTTTGGAGGAAGTGGTGCTTAAGTACTAGCCAGTTCTCCTGGACTCCCTTTCCTTCTAGGACCTTGACTCAGGGGACTGCTCCAAGGAGTTCCCTGAAGAGGTCAAAGTTGGTTCTCTTGAAGTCCAGGGCTGCAAACCCACCTTTCACCCAGCTTCCTCCATGCAGGATTGTGAATTCCAACATCCTGTGGTTACTGCAGCCAAGACTTCCCCCAACCCTCATATTTCCCACTAGACTATCTCTGTTTGTTAGTATCAGGTCTATCAGCGCCCCCCCTCTTGTTGGCTCATCAGCCACTTGCATCAAGAAGTTATATGCAATGTTCTACGGGAACCTCCTGGACTGTCTGTTCCTGGCTGTGTGGTTTTCCCAGCAGATATCAGGGCGGTTGAAGTCCCCAGGAGGACCAGGGCCTGTGATCAGAAAGCTTCTTGCAACTGCCTGTAGAAGGCTTCATCCATTTCCTCATCCTGGTCAGGAGGTCTGTAGTAAACGCCCACAACAGTGTCACCCCTGTTGGCCTGCCCTTTAATCCTCACCCACAGGCTCTCTACCCGTGCTCCATCCTCCCCTTTACTGAGCTCCATACATTCCAATTGCTTTCTCACATAAAGAGCAACTCCACCACCTCGCCTTCCTGCCCTGTTCCTCCTGAAAAGCATAAAGCCCTACATGGTCACATTCCAGTCATGGGAGCTGTCCCACCATGTCTCAGTAATTGCAATAAGATCATGGTCCTGTATCTGCACATGCATCTCCAATTTCTCTTGTTTATTCCCCATGCTGCATGTGTTTATGTAGAGGCATTTGAGTGGGGCTCCCCAGGTGCCTCTCATTCTTGTTGGGACAGCTGCAACCTGACCATGTGGGCTTCCAGAAGTTCTCAGATTTTGTCCTTCGGCCTTTTCAGTCCCATGGTGTCCCTCACAGGCCATGGCACTAGGCTGCTGTGAGTGGCATAATGGGCCATCAGCTACCGTCTCGTCTGCCGCCCCACTGATACCCTTCTCCCCCCTCAAATCTAGTTTAAAGCCCTCTCGATGAGGGCTCCTGACCCATCACTCTCTTCCCTCTTTGAGAAAGATGGATACCATTGGATACCAGCATGCCTGGTACCTGGCATGCCTGGTAAGGCTTGTTGTTATTGAAGAAAACCAAAGTTGTGGCGATGACATCAATCACAGAGCCACATGCTGATGGACAGTATCCTGCTATTTCTTTCTATATTTTTGGCAGCGCTGGGAAGAACAGAACAGAAAATGACCTGCACGCCTGAGGGTCTGAACGTCTGGTCCAATTCCCTAAGGTCCCTTTTGACTGCCCTCAGTCTACGTGTTGCTGCTTCCTCTCCTCCCATTCCACATGTCCACATGTCCCCACGTGTAGGACCATCAAAGGATAATAATCCATGAGTCGACCCAGGTTGGGAAGTTGCCTGGTGACACCCCTAATCCAGGCCCATAAAGGCAACACACTTCTCTTAAGGGAGGGTCAGGTAAAGTTATCGGACCCTCTGTTCCCTGAATAAGTTAATAAATTCTACAGTTCCTGATGTAAAAATAATGTTGTAAACTGCCTATTGATCTGAGACAATTTAAATTATGACTATTCTTAAGGCAATTTCAATGATAACATCTTTTCAAAGAAAATTGTTCAATTATCTTAAAATTTATAAATTAGCTAAAGTAGTGATTTTTTCAGTCTTCATGTACTAATCAAATATACTAATCAAAAACATGCTAACCACAAACTATGTTTATTTTTTCTAGATTTTATGTTTCCTTAAGTTATGAATTAATAATCTGCATATTAATAAATGTAAACAAATCATAAATAAATATTATTTCTTCACCGATAGCTGCTCAGTCACAAGAATTTGTAAAAAGAATTGAATAATTTTCATATAGAAGCAAACATTATTGCTTCAAATGAATTTGCTTGCCATTTAATGTCACCTCAAAAAAATTTTAATGGAAATGAATTTTAATCAACTTAGCAAAATAGAAAGGATCAACACTGGAAATGTTAGCACTTATACTTTAAGTCTGATTTCATTTCTGATTTGTAGCCCCGGGCTAGAAACTCACAGGGAAAAGATTCTGCAGAATAAAAGGCATGTTTCATTTGCACTACTATCAGGAAAATATCAGGAAACTATTTTAAATTTTGTTTAAAATTACTATAAATTGTGACCACAAAAATAATTCAGTACTACTATCTTTATTTTGAAATGTAAGAAAAACAGAATCTGACATCTTCCTCTGAATGCCCTAATCATTCCAGCCCTAAGCTACAAATTTTTGCTGTATTAAGTTTTGTTCTTTTAGCCACATGATTTTTTATTATTTCTGAACAAAATCATGACTTAATAGGAAAGACGCAGAATGCCTTGTCCATTGCTGGGTCTAACTTTGCATGCAACATGGCATTTAGAAGATGTGAATGCCAGAAGAATGAATTCTTTGTGGCTAAGGATATATACATATGCATATATTTTCAATACCAATACATTTAGATGAATAAAGAAAGCAGGTTCCAAATTAAAGAAAGATTAAGTCAATTTTTTATGCTAAACTCTTTTATTTTATTATGGTAATGATATGTGAAGATGATTTCCTTGTGAAAAGTCATCAGAGCTATGGTCACTATGAAATGACAGAGTGAAATAACTGATATAAGGAAGTGAATTCCATGTTACTGTCCATGTCTATTTTAGCTGGTGGTGAGACTACATTGGTTCAGCTATAAGCCACAGAGTCAATTGTTGTTATTTTGGGTGAAACCATGGGACAAAAAAAGCACATTTTCAAAAATGAAATCTCATTCACAGATCTGGACACAAGTCATTCCTTTAAGCAATAAACTGTCAGAGCTCATAATTTATATATTCCGGTACCAAATGTGAGTGGTACAATGCTAATATCCACATAAATATAGACTTTGATTATATTAATAAGCCCAGAAACTGAAAATAGGATTGGAAAAACTAGGGATAAAAGGAAAACAACCTAAACCGAAGTATTGTTACAGAGATCATCTAAAAATAGATAAAGGACAAGATCATAGCAATATTAAACAAGAAGGCTGTACTACCTTGACAAACAATGTTAGAGTAAGTATCCTGGGTGATCTATTCCATTCTGGTTTAAATTCTTCAGGAGGACACTTTAAGGAGAGCATTTCAAGAATATATGTATATAGAATCATAGAATCATAGAATGCTTAAGGTTGGAAGGGACTGGCAGAGGTCATCTAGTCCACTCCCCCTGCACATGCAGGGTCACCTAAGGCACGTGGCACAGGGCTGCATCCAAGCAGATTTTAAAGATCTCCAGAGAAGGAGACTCCACAACCTCCCTGGGAATCCTGTTCCAGTGCTCTGTCACCCTCATTGTCAAGAAATGTTTCCTTAAGTTCCTGTGGAACTTTTGGTGCCTCAGCTTGTGGCCATTTCCTCTAGTCCTATCGCTAGTCCTGTCAGTCCACCACTGAAAAGAGGCCAGACATTGAGTGCAGCAAACAAAGGCGGCTAACAGATCAGCAGTTCTCCTTGTAGTTAGTGCTTCAGGGGTGCAAAGGGATCCAGAATCTCCAAACTGCACACTGATGTACCCCATGATCATTTCCAGAAACAACTGGTATGGTCACAACCACAATGAAGACTTGGGCCAAAATACAGATGTTGAGGGAAAGTGTTGCCATCCAGTTCTCTGGCTGGGCCTGACATTGCTTTGTGTCCCTCCCTGGGGCATAAGCTAGGGCTGGGGACAGCAGTAGACTCCCCTTGTGGTAGATGTGCTCTGGTTATGGCAGATGAGTCACCAGTTAAAAGAGCTGTGTCGGCTAGACAGCAGCCAAGGGGGTAAAGTACAACAAGGTCTGCAACATTTTCAAAGTTTCTACACAGACAACAACCTTAGCTCTTGTTTTAAAGACAGAGACGCAGCTAGAGACTACCCTCAAAGGAGCAGTGGATGGAGACTCCTGCAGTGGAGGAGGCTAGAAACCTGTGACTTCTGGCATAGAATCATATTGTATGATTCTATGAAAACACTCTTGGTGCATAGCTCCAGTACTTAATGCACTTGTCATACTCTTCACAGCTCCTTCCGTCTCCATATGCACTAGTTCAATCTCNAAAAAAAAAAAAAAAGAAATCCTGAAAGACTGGTTTCAGGATCAAAAAGTAAGTCATATTGTTAAGCAATTCAAGGTTAGAATAAATCTAGTTGAGAAAGAATAAGGGAGTGAATAAGTCACAGACTAGAGCTATCTACATGAGGACCAAGAATCTGAAATTAAATAGCTATTCAGTGAAGCAGAAATGCAAAACTCAAGGAATTATAAGGGTTATATTTATTACTTATTTATTTATTCATATGGGCTATAGAAAGTGGAAAATCAAATACACTTTCTAAGAGAGAGAATAACTAGACATCAAAGAAGTCTGCAAGAACTTTAACACATTTTCTATCATGGAGAATTTAACATGAAGTTCTTTTTTTTTCTCTGCTATGTGCTTTTGTATAAGCCATTTAGTATAAGCCATTAATAGATTAGAACTAACAGCAGTTAGAAATAACAGCAGATAAACTCCCCTTTTCCATCTTTCAGAGGTACACCTAAAATCACATATCCTTTCAGAAATGTATAACCTGTATTTGCTCATTTGACTCATCCTCGAAGCTCTCTTGAATCTGTTGCCTAATTGGAAAAATAAGTTGCCTGGATAAAGATGTCTAGTGCCATGCTAGGAACCTGAGTGTTCTCCAGCTTTGAGCTGCCACTTCAAAGTAGCCCATCTTTCCCATAGTTCCTTTGTAATATCTGCCAGTCTTGTGATGATTCCTCAGAAATGCGAGAACATCACAAATAGTGCCAGCAATCTGTATTTAGACAGCTGAATTGAATCTCTCAGTTAAAAAGAAGGAAAAAAAAAAAAAAACCCACCACACACACACACGAGCTCACATGTAGAAGCCAATATGTAGACTGCATAAGCACTCCACAGTCTTACTTCATATGTCACCTTTTACTTTTTGTTTTTCTAATTATTATTTTTTGGGAGCTTAATCTAGATCGATTTTAAATACCAAAGTTATTATGTGAAGCTACCAATCTGGATCTCCAGACTAAGTATCGTATGTACCGAAGAAATAAGTTAAGTTTATACCAGTGACAAAGGAATACTAAGATGTGATAATGAATTATCATTCAAGATTTTTTCATTAATCTTTTCTTTAAATAGGACTCTTTTTGACAGAGATAAATTATAGGTCTTTTTTTTTTTTTTTTCTAGAAAAGTGAAGGTGAAATAAACCAACTCATCTTCATCTTAGAAATGTATAATAGATGTTCTAGTCTGATGTTCTTTCATAACTAGCATCTTTAAAACCTTCAATTTAAATCTCCCATCAAATATTTTAGGTAATTAAAAGTGAAGCGTATGTCTGAAGAAACCCCAAACTTTATGCTATTTCCAAAAACTTAACCTTAAAATGCCACACTGAATATTATGGGTATATAATGTAAAAGCTGCTTTCTGTTTGATACTTAAATATAAGTATTCATGGTCAGAAGATTTTTTTGCAAGTTTCTTTCTGGTTAAATGAGGTACATCATAGAACAAAGTAGCTGAATTTAATCCCATGTTATTGCATTTTTTGCACATCATGAGCATAAAAGTAATTTTAATGGAAAGTATACAAAACAATGAGTGTACTCAGCCTAATAAAGCCTTAAGAAATTATTTCCTACTATTCCAAGGAAAAGATCTACTCTGTCTATTCGGGATTAAATTTTAGACTGTATCTCATCACTCTCAAAGACGCTTCTTCGAGCTTCTAATTTCAGCAAAAATACATTTGTATGAATTGACTCTTCAGAAAGTCATAATATTACTTTTTAAATAAAAAGATAGAAGTGTTATCTGACTTATTTGTTCATCATTAAAATGAACAAATAAAACCAAAGAACACAGTTGGATATAGAATAGTTTTTCTTATTCTGAAAATACATTTTTTAGTAAATCAATTACTCTTCTGGGAAAGGCATGTGAGAATGTAGAGCAAATCAAAAAATGTTCAACTCATGTTCAGGAAACTAGGAAAAAATCTAAAATCACACCAAAGACATTCTAGCTTCTTTCTTCTGTGCAAAATGTCCTCTTTAATAGGGAATGTTTACTGAAATGCTCTACATTGGGTGACTTTCTGAACAAGTCATTTGTCACATTTCAGGGGGGAAAAATAAGCATGAGCATACTATTACTTATGTAATAGTAAAAGTTCTATTCAAATCTGTATTGGCCCAGTTATAATCATCATTCTTCTCTACAGCTATGGAATTTGAACAGTGTTCAGTCATCACATCAATCATCTTACTCAATTTATGTTTTCTTCATGCCCTTGCTGGTATAAAATGGTAGGATGAGATTCCAAACACTGACATTTTAGAGTGTTGTCAAATACTGAGCATCAAAGCAATGATCCAGCAGGCTCAGCTATGCTAGCCCAGGCATCTGGTATATATATCAGGAGAGAGATTGCCTGAAGCTATTTTCTGTCACTTGTTAAAATACAGTGAATGGCTGAGAGGTCAGCCAATGAAATATTACAGTGACAACCTCAAGGCAAATCTTCAGTTGTGTGGTATTAGCTCCAGAGAGAAGATTAGCATTAAACACCATCTGCTATGACAGAGAAGGTATATGATGCTATCAAAGCCTATGAGCAAATCCAGCTCAATATTATTGTATAATATCATAAATATATTGCAGGTGCAGTGATGCTGGAGCAAACAAGAGACTCCTCAGAAAATGGGAGATAGCCTATTATCCGGTTCTTTATCTGTATGGTGTTTTGGAAGTCTTATCAGTATCATTCACTGGTCTGTTTTCCTTCTATATCCAGCTTATCAGTTCTCATCAGAGCATCACAGACATGCATGCCTAAGGTTTTGTTTTATGTTAATATATCAGGCTTAAATTCTTGTTGCTACATAATAAGTGTATATAAATATATATATAAAGATACAGTTTATTTACAAATGCAAAATCATTTTATTCCAGCACAATCTCCTTATTTGTCCTTTGTAGTAGGTTTTTATTTTTCTTTTCGTTTCTTGTTCTAGCCACAGCTGTCAGCTGTATTATTCCTGGGGTTATGGATGTCAATGGCGGTGTGCATTTTGATATCAAAACTTGTACTGGCTATTATTGAGACAAACTCCTAGAATGTTTGTTTCTTTCACAAATGTCTGTTGTGTTTTATTTATTTCTCACAGTTTCCTTGGAAGTTTTTTTTTTTTTTTTTGCTACAGCTAATTCTGCTTGAGTGACTAAGCTACATGGTTATGACTTGATTTAATTTTCTTTTCTGGGTAGATTGCCTGAAACTATGCAGTTTGGAATATTATGCCTACTGACGTGCTTTATTGATTTCTCTTTTCTAGGCAGTCTATTAGTCTGACAGAGTTCAAGAAGGATAAGATACATTCTGATGAACATTAGATATCTAAAAGTAAAACATTTAAATCTGATCTAGATATTTTAAATTCTTTTTATCTCCACTGGAGAAATCTAGGCACCACATACAGTGTTCTATCTGTCCTAATTGACATGCAGTCCTACAAAGAGATAAACTGCCACCTGAAAGTGGCTATTTCTAACCCCTGGCTGTGAAATATCAGTTCTTGGTAGTAGGTTAATATGTGTTGAAAAACATCTATCAAAGTAGGTATTAGGGAAAACAAATAAACAAATTGAATTTGTTCCAAGTGTAAGAATACCTGAGTATTGGAAGAGATTTAATAGAAAGGCTATGAAATTATAATTGTGCATCTGTTACAACAAGTTATACAAACATCTTGGGGACTCTGATATCCTTGGTCACTATCTTCTATGGGTTTGCAAATTTACTCTGTTTGCCAAATGAATGAACAAATGGCTTGCTGTTTTCTGTAATAGCTAAATATTTCTAGTTATTATTGATTTTGTAGAAGTTTTACTTTACAGCTGGGCAATAATTAGAGCTCTTTTTTAAATTATAGAATCAAAGCTTCCACTTAGTTTCTATTAAATATTTTTTCACTCCATTTACTTTGGAGATAACTGCAAATTTTCTGGGTAATGCAAAACAAAAATATCTTTTTCTACACAGTTATTGAAGAATCTTGAAACCAATTCCTGACTTTATTGCTTTGTTATAGTCCTCATATGTGTTATGGCCAGAGATAGTTAGTAATACAGGTTTGTACAAAATGCACAACTTTATACCAAGAAAACTACTTGAAGTTAAGGTCAGAGAATATGTGTCAGTTTAGCATGAAGACAGATTTCAAGTAGTTCTCTTCAAATGAAAATTCGATTACCCCACTATAAGAAGAGTCTCTCTAATTTTTTTAATTGGGTCCCAGAGATGCATATACTTTAAAATACGGTCTTTTTTTTTTTTTTTTTCTTAATATAGTTCCTACCCAATTTTTCAAACTGCAATCCCAATGATGGACAAACTAATCTTTTTAACTGAAATGTTATCGTTACTTCAGAGAAAGAAATAATGTTTTTTTGCTTGATTTCTATTTCCAATGTTGTTTATGTCAATTAAGACTTTACCTTATGAGCAATCCAGGGCAATCAATCAACTCTATAGAGTATAATGCTACTCAGTAAAGGGAAATAAATTACTTCCTTTAAAGATATAACTTTTATTATTATTGGGACTCTTTCAACACCATGACTAGTTCATTATTGTTTTTTCAATACTAAACAGAGACCTACATATGTGAGGTGCATTTTATTAGGCGATAATTTCCCTATGAAAAATAAATGAACAGTGTCATTTAGTCACACAGATTTTCACTAAAAAAAAAAGAAAAAAAAAGCCAATTTTTCCACCTTCTTGGAAGCACTGTTATTCTTGAAATTGTTTAAGCTCTTCTTTTAATGAAAATTTTCCAAAAATCAGGAAAAATACATTCTAATAAAAGAAATGTGGATACTTTGAATGAAAGATGTTCAGGTGTTCAGTGCCTCCCTTCTCACGGTCTTCTGACAAGAAACAAAACAAAATACAACAAAAATTACAAAGCTGTCATGAAAATGGAGATTTTAACAAGAATTGGCTAAGAAAAGCACATTGTCACTTTGATAAAAGATATCTAAATTCTCAAATTACCCATGTTTACTTTTACTAAATATTACAAGTGGATTTTATCTTCTATTGTTGAGGTAAAAATGCTTTTCAGGGGTAAAAATACATCTTGGACTCACTCAGAGCTGTTAATTACAAGGAAGTGTAATAGCTGTGAATATAACTTCATAGGGACATACAGAGTCTGAAGGGAAGAAAAGGGTTCCCTTTATAGTTAACTGTGAGAATATGTGTCTAATGACTAACTTTGAGGGGATATAAAATACAGGTTCTTTCCCTGTATGTGATATTTCTTTTCAAGGCTTCCTGCTGCTGCAAAGCTAAAGGAACAAGAGTGACCTTTGCAAAAAGCAGCTGATGTTCCCAGGAAACATATGGAGGCCATCTTGAGAACAGGCAAGGAATGAAAGGCACTAAAAATCTCATTATTTGCATTCAAAAGACACATGCATCATGGGATGATACATTAGGGAAAAAGATGGATACACAATAAAAAAAAAATCTTTAAAAAAAGAAAAAACTTTAAAACAAAGCCAACACCTTATCCTGCAGGGATAAAAAAAATCATATTGTGCATTGCATTCCCAAGTCATTTGAACACCTATGGTGACTAAATAGCCAAAAGATTTTTGTCTGTTTAATACTACAGAATATGAAAATCTAAAATCACACATGGTTCAGTGTGTGAATTTGACTGTGAACAGATAGATGGTATTTAGAATTCACTGAGGGATAACATGGCAGAGAGGATGATCTCTTTAGGAAACAAAAGCAGAATAGTAGTCTTCTGACTAAGCATCTCTCTATATTTTTATTCCTTCTGAAGTAAGGGAAGTAAACAAAACAAAACGAAGTATGTGAAGCATTTTATTTTTAGAAAAATAAGGAAAGAGGAAACTGAGACAATGATCTAAATGTATGCTAGGTTACATTAACTTACAAACAGACAAGAAGGACAAGAGAGTTTGATGACTTAGATCATGAAGCATGAAATGAGGTTTATTAATTCAAGGTTTGTATTTTAAAGGCAAGGCAAGAGAAGAAAACTGCTGGCATAAGAACAAGATACATTTGGAAATATGGAAAATTAAATATTGAAAAATCCTCATCTGGTCCATTAGGATGAGACTACCTTTGTGCAAGCCAAAAGATACCTATGATACAAACAAAACAAAGTGTGTGTGTGTGTGTGTGTGTATTTAATTTAAACTAGATAAATTTAACATAAAGAATATCTAAATGCTTTTGAAATTATGTGCATCTTGACATGGATTTTATGGTCCTCTCAGTTATTTTTTTCACTTATGAATAACCATAGGAAGGAACTCTGAATAACTTTATATCCCAGAAATTGAAAAATAATAAATTCATGAACTTTTGATTGCCATGAAGCTCCAATTTATGTTTTAATGGACAAATTCTATATTGGGATACTGTTAATTTCAGTGTGAAAGAATCCCTGTAAATTCAAGCATGAGATTTTTTGTTGTGAAAATAGCTATTTTAAGAAGATTTTTAAACTTTTTAGAATCATCAATGAGATAGTGAACAAATGTAGTTTTTGTTTTGTTTTTACATTTATTAATTCCTCTTTGGCAAATGCCCTTGTTCAGTCATTTCAGATTAAATCTTGTCCTGATTTTAGGGTGAATCTTGTCCTGGTGGGTATATAGGTGCTGCTGCTCCTTTTGTCTCAACATTTCTTGAGCTATGTCACTGCTGATTTTGATTTCTTTTCTCATCACTACTTTCATTTCAGCCGGAAGGATGAAAATATAATCTCCATCCAGGCTGCCAGAAGTGCCTTTTCACCAATTGAGATGATGCCAAGTAACAAAGCAATGAGGAATCATTTGCCCCCTAGGAAAGCATGCGTGTCGCTTGTTATTCCCATTCTCAGCTACGTTCATCAGTGAAAATCCTAAGGTCACTTCCATATCTGTGTCCATTCAGATAAAATGAGGACTCTGTTGCAGCCTCTGAATCACAAGGAGGAGTTTTGTCCATTTGTTTCATGTTTCAGATCTTACGTAAGTCTATTTAATTTCTCTTATACTGAGATTAAATTCAGAAAAACTCGCTATCCTCTGATGTCCTCTAGGATATGGACTAGATTGGACTAGATGATCTCTAGAGGTCCCTTCCAACCTTGAATATTCTGTGATTCTGTGATGTCTACTTGATAACAAAAGCATGTGAACTTAACAAAAGATAATATGCATGTGAGCAGAAACATTTAGTAAATTGCTAATACAGTCTGTAATATTTTTAATATGGTCCATCTGTGAGAGAAAAAAAAAAAAGAAAAACAAAGTTTGGAATAGCTTTGATGCATTTCTGATCTGCTATGAAAAACAGAAAATGTTAAGGTAGCAGAAACTGGTGGACTTGAGGATCCTGGGTAGTTCTTGTCCCTGGACAAGAACTAAAGACTAAAGCTGAATTTGATGGCTAACGAACCCAGGAGGTCCTTCTCTCCATTCTGTTCGGCAAGAGTTTGTAGTGGCTCCCAGATCCCAGGCAGAGCACATATCCCTGACACACACACACACACGCCTGTAACATACATGTGCAACCACCAAGAGTCCACAAGCAGGGGCACAGTGCCTTTATAGAGTACTATATACTCTCAAATAACACAAACCATAGCAGTTGCTTGATCCTGTTCTTTCTTGCTAGTTAATCAGTCTCAAAATGTGCTAGCAGGTCTCACATCCATACACAAACTTGACCTCCAACACCTTCTCTCTGGGGGGGGGTGGGGGTGGGGGGGGTGTCACCCCAGGCATATGGTGACCCTAGAGTCCTCTTGCACCTCCAGTCCCCCCAGATCTCTTGTCCCATTTGTTGGCTGAAGCAGCTTGAAGTACACTCACATGGAAAATGGCTATTAATAGAGTTTGATAATAGTATAGGGCAGACTGCAATGACCCAAGTGCAAGGCTTGGCCAGAGAAGCTTGTTTGTGATAGGCCCCTTTTATTACCCATTTCTCTCCGTTCTCTCACATTCTTCTCACCTCCACTCTAGCCACCTCCCTAATACAAAACCCATTCCTAATTACAAGTTCTCCATTCATCCCAGTTTTGCTACTTCAATACTCAGACTTGCAATTTCTGATTCCGATTCCTAGGTCATCTTGGTGATACTGGGAATCACCGGTAGGATTACTGAAGTGCTGCTGGCCTTGTAAGGTTCCCTTCCTCAGTTGACCTCCAGAGCTCCCCTCCAAGCTCAAGTCTCTTGCATACCTCTCCCAAAAGGACTGTGCCACTTGGGGTCACCCCTAACAGCCCCTACCTGTAACTTCTGGCATCTTCTCACTCGGCCATTTATTAGGTGCAGCCCTGTCTCCTGTCATGTCCAGCATCGTCACATCATCTGGTGTGTTAGCTAAACCTCAAGCGGGGACCTGGTCATTTGTCTGCATACCTTAACAAAAAGGTATATCTTCATATTATTTGACCTTTATTTAGTCAAAACAAACAATAGAAAAAGTGACTGCTTTGAACATTTATGTTTATACCATTAATCTAGAAAAGTACTTACAGCAGAGTATTTACATTATAACAGAGAATAGAAGAATATCACATTTGAGAACAGTGAGTACTTTGCCTCTTCTTCTGCCTACATTCAGACCCATATCATTATACTTAGTGAATAAAAGCCTTTTAAGAACTTATCTATATCCTTTAGTTTCTTTGTGAAATTTTGTCTTTATCCTTATTTGCAGCAGAAGGTAAAAATCCTCCACCTTCACTTCAGCTAGTAGCTAGTAGCTAGTAGCTAGTAGCTAGTGATAAAAGAAACATTTATCATAAAGAAGGACAAGGGAGAGTTGTGACTTCATGCACTAAGTTTCTTCATTTGGAATCCAAATCCATAAAGTGAAAACTCTTCTGCTTTTTTGAACAGTGAGCTCACTGAAGGAATTGGTAAGAGATTGAATATAAAAAGTAATATTGTAAGATACAATATATAAAATAAAGGGAGAAAAATAAAGGAAGAATGGAGATAATGAATGGAGGAGAAAAATGAAATATGAAAGAATAGGCAGAAAATTGAATAGCCTGAAAAGAACAAAATAAAGGCCTAGTGAGCTAGGAAATTATGAAACAATAGTGTTAATTTCTATATATTATTGCATAAGTTGCTTCAATGAAAAGCTCAATTGTTATAAAACTGCTCTGGTTAGAGATCAGGATTGAGACATAAGGAAAATCTTCATTGAATAGAACAATATATAAGAAAAAATGAGGAAAAGTTCAGAAGAGGGAATAATAAGAAAAAAAATGAAGTAGTCTTGTATGTTAAGATTAGCTACAGCCAATTCATATACCTATCGAATATTTAGCAAGATAGGCAACTGGAAATAAATATGAGCCACAGAGATGAGGAAATAAGAGTGAAGAATAAAAAGCCTTACAAAAAAGGGAAAAAAAGAGGGAGTAAGCTTTAATGGCTTAAAACACTTTAGTTAGCTATTTTAACATCATTAAAAACTAGCTATAACCTACAATCTCTCCCTCTTAAAAAAAAAAAAATGTTTTGAACTTCACTCTTACTTTACAGTATTTTAAAGCACAGCTTAGCAGAAACCCATGACAGCATACCATTTAAACTGAATAGAGACTCATGCTTAGGGCTAGGCAGAAAAATAAATAGCTACAAGGCAGTTTTCTGCTGGGAGAGCAACACTAGTAAATTAAGATATTTAAAACTAGGATTTTCCATTGTAATTTGATAAAAAGTTACATACATATGTTACATTTCACTAATATAAAAAAAAAATCTGACTTGGACATTATTTCAATGTATTTATTGCATTAAATTTCAAATAACTATTCATTCAAACTTATACAACTCTGAAACTTTTGTCTTTAGTTTTGTTACAAAATTAAGATAGAAAATGGACAAATCTCAGCATTTTTTATTGCATATTATTTTATTTTCCTGATACCTCTGCTAAGTATCTTTCTCTTCTCCTTTCTCACAATACAGGATTTCCTTTCCCCCCCATATTTTCTAGAAGGACTTGAACTATAAAGTGATACGATCAAGAAGGATTTTCTAATATCAGTCATTCAGAATTATGTTTTTTTTTCTCTCTCTCTCTCTCGTGTGGATGTAGCTGTTTTGCTTTAACGATGAATCTTCCAAAAGTGCTGACATCCAACAAACTAATGTAGACTAGTTTGGTGCAATTTTCACATCTTGAATTACTCTGTAAATGTGCATGTTATAATAACAATATGCAGAATGATATTTCAAGGTGTAATTAACTATACCTGACTTCAGTGGTATGTCTACATTAAAGTAGACGTGGGAATTCTTTAACTTCTTAAGGGAAATTTTTCCTACAGGTAGCTAATTCCACCTGGAGACAACCTGAATAGCCATGATAAATTTAACTTCTGAAGGACTTCAATCAGGTGATGTGAATTGCTGTCACAAAGTTTCTCTGTGTTTTTTTTCCTGATTCTTGTTCAATGAGGCATTCAGGCATTTTGTTTTCTTTTCCAGACACTTTGGAACACTCTTGTTTTGAAAAGTCATTTTCCACAAAACAAAAAGATGTATCAGAAAAAAATATCTGACTAATGCTAAAAATCATTTAAAGTGAAGTTAGCACAAAGACAAGGCTTGCAGGCTCACTTTAATCTCAAAGCATAGCTCCTTGCTGCCTTCCAATATTTTAAAGATGCAGGTAAATCAAGATTAGCAGAAATATTTTTCGCTTTCCTCCTAAACCCACTCCTTGCCTTACATGTTGTATATTTTTGTTGTTATTATTGCCTAATTTAACACAAGTAAGCATGAATAAAATTGAATAATTTTGTAATACTGTTTTATTAATATTATTATAAAAGCATGCAGGATGCCAATAACATTTGGTGGAAATTAACTAAAAGTCTCAAATAAGAACACAGTACACAGAGCTAAATATGATTACAGAAGTTCCTCACCAATTCTGCCAAATGGATGCCAGCAGGCCACAAGTGTTTACCAAAAGAGAAGGTGAAGATGAAATTGTGTGCAGATCACTACGGTTTTCACTAAAAGGTTCTTGCCAAGTGCACCTGTACATCTGTTGGAGTGGTGACACATTTTGCATAATGTTTGGTCGTATCTCCTGCTTCCTGCAGTTATGTCTAGACAGAGAAAAAACACATTTGTTATTTTAAAGGCTGCCCTTTTATAAATAGATTCCTAAATATATTTGGCTGGTCTCTCACTTAGATGGAGGCAGTTTTACAGTTTGACAGTTAAAGGTGACTTGTTAGCAAAAAATACTTCCAGGGAAATCTATTGAAAATGTTGCTCTCCCTTGCCAGACTATTGAGCAGAGCTCCACAGGAGCTGTGCAAGGACTTGGTTGCTTGCTATCAGCTAAAATTCTTGAACCACAGGAGCTAGAGTAATATCAAAACAATAGGATCTTGCTATGGATTTAACAGTCCACATGAGCTATACCCTGCTGGAGACAGGGCAGTCTATGTAGTGTAGCCCACTGTCCAAAAGACTCTATAATATTGTTTAAACTATAGATAATCTGGCTGGCCACATCTCAGGTGGCAACAGGGAATTTAATGAGAAGCTAACACAGCATTTAAAATATCTGAACAGTTTAAGGAATACTTTTGCTGGGAAAACTGTTACTGATTCCTATAGAAGCTGTCCTAAATAAAAGAAGGAAACAAATGGTAACTGTTTTAATGTAAAGATAAAGTGTTCTGAAGCCCATAAGTATTTAGATATGCTTATGTCTAAAATAACAGAAGAAGACTTCATTTTCAGGTTCTTAGCTCTGTGCAGCCAAAGTCCTGTTGCACTCAGGAAACAGAACAGATTGCACAGTAAGCAAGGTAATAATTCTTATTTTCTTGTGCAGAATCCAGAAATAAGCACTCCAAAATAGCATATGCAGCATCAGTGTAAAAGCATTTGGTAAGAGCTCAGCTTAAGCAGTTAAATAGTACATAATGGCAAATGGGCAGAAGAAACTTTGTGGTATAATTGCCTGAAAAGAGCTCAGGAAAAAAATGTGCAAGTAGTACAATCTGCAAAACGAAAGCAAAGGATGGAGAAGCATGAAAGATGCCTGACAAAAACAAGTCTTAGCTTCTAAAATAAACTGAATTATGCTAGGAGAAGATAAAGATTACCCCTTTTTTTTTCTTGGAGTTGAAAGGATCAAGTTGCATAAAAGCACCCATGATGAGATGAAAAAATGGGGAAGAAAGAAGTTGCCCTCTCCAGTTCCAGGCTTCCTTTTCTAAGAACATTCAAGTCCAGTCAAGTTGATTTTGGTGACTGTGGAACCGAGCCACCAGCACTAAATATACGACAGCTCTGGGGCGCTGTATACTGGCAGCTAATATAAGACAGTCTTGTTAAAGAATGACTGCTTCAACACTTGTAAGTGCAAATATAATATTTCTGAAGAATTTTTTTTCTTATTATTCCTGAAAACATACAGAAGATCAATTCCATTTGGTAGAAACTTGCTAAAAGTCTCAAATGCAAGCATTGTTCACAAATTTAATGATTGGTGGTATCACGGTGATAAAGACTAGCCAAAGATGAGGTATGTCATAAATATCAGTTCAGTGAAGTGTTGTTCTGAAACTAGAAACTGGCTTGATTTATCAATCATCTAAACATTGGAAAATTACACATTGATATATATATATATATATGTATATCTCTTATCATCCTGTCTCCTACATATCCTATCTATCTCACCCATCTCATTAACATTAAACAAACATCTACAGGAATGGTTAAAAAAAAAAAAAAAAAAAAAAAAAAAAAAAAAAAAAAAAAAAAAAAAAAAAAAAAAAAAAAAAAAAAAAAAAAAAAAAAAAAAGGCCACTTAAAAGTCCTGCAAAAAGGATGCAGGCTTCTAGACAGAGTTTCCTTTTCGCAGATATTAGGGAGCTGCCTGCAGGATGTTTGTGCTCTGTGTGCCACCATTCCTTAGCCGTGGGCAGTAACTTAGCAAATATCCAAAATGCACTGATTCCTACCAGAGAAAGTGGTCTGGTTTTGATCCCAGCCTACTATCTCTCTTTCCTTGTGCACCTCCCAAAACCCTCAGATCCTAAGAGACAGACCTGGAATTGAGATTCAGATATTACAATATCTTTATTTTAGATCTATGCTTTATTTAGGTTTTGCTCATTGTTCCAGTGGAAGTCAATGAATTTCATTTTTTTTTTCTTGAATGTCACACCAGTCACTTGACTAGTAGAACATTTTTTTTCTCTGCCACTGAAGAAGTTGGAACACTCTTTGAGTTGGGGTTCATCTCCCATGGGTTTACGGATCAGAACGTAAATAATCATAGATGAGCTAGTTACCTAAGCTTCCCATATAGTCACTTGAGTGAAATAAGTACCTCTTCTAACATGCAATTTAACCAGCCTTGGTTGCCTTTTCAATTAACAAGAGAAGTAGCACAGATAACATTTAAATGAGTAAAATACTTATCTCACCTTTCCCTGAATAAGTATCAAATCAACTAGGCCTTTATAGAACAAAACCAAAATCTTAGTTTCTATTCAGACTCACCATTTGTTGTTTACTCAGCCCAGCTTGATTATTTTTTTCCTTTATAAATATTACAGTTCTCTCCTTTATTTTAATTTACCACTTTATCTTTGAATTTGAGCAATAAATCCAGTAGTTAAGAGAACAGAAGCACAAGTCTCGGTTTACTGCTCTGGAAAAAGACTATGTTTCCCAGAGATGGTAGGTAATTTTTTCTTTTCTTATGTGTTTCAGCTGTAGAGAGAGTCAAATAGGGTTTCCAGAGGCTGGTAGAAAAAGTAGTACAGATTTTTTACCAGGAGGGAATCCAGCTTTGTTTACCTCTTATATGCCAGGATTTGAGTACACCTAGTAAATGCTCTACAAATCTGGGCAACTGAAAGTGAAACCAAATCACCTGGAGCATGTCACTCCAACCCACAAGGCAGAAGCACCAAGGAAGAGGTGCTCTTATGGGAGGGGACAGACAGCAACACAAAACCAGAAGGATTTCCAGAAACTCCATAAAAAAAGCACTGTTCATAAAGCAACTTTTGGGACAGTAAGCTAGGAGAAAAAAATAATTATGCAAATTATGAAGGAGATTAGCAAAAACTGCAGACATGGAGGAAAAATGGCCTTTTTTTTTTTTTTTTTTTTCCTAAGCTATACAAGTAGAGCTATTTGGAATTTTGATTACATATTCATATGAAAACATAACCATACACACATCGATGTGTGCACATTCACACAGTAGTATTCCTGAAGATGGAAGCTTCTCTGTTGCCTAATTCAGCACTGATTCTTCAGAGCATTTTGACCTTCTTGAAAGAATCCACCCTAAATGAGCCCTCTACAACATATCCTAGCAATCCCATAACCAGAGTGCTTGAAGCCTAAGCACCTCATGGAGGTACTCTCTAGCTAAGGAGCCCCATTCTAGACCTTCAATGGCATGTTCTGCAAATCACAACATATTAGATTCAGATCAACACTCATAATAATTGATAAAAATGTTTTGATTTGACTCCACAAAATAAAAACATACATTTTTATACAGAAAAGTTGAAATAAAATGGTTCTGAAACATACTTTCATGAAGTTTTTTTTTTTTATTTTTTCTTATAATAATAATAATATAATAATAATAAGATATATTTATTCTTATAGTTCGTCTTTCCTTGGACATCATTTTCTAATCCAAAGTTTCACACTTAATCTACTTGAAAAGCTTAGTCTATTTGAACTTCAATGAAAGTTATTCTTTCATTAAAACTTTTCCAAATATTTTCTGCTTTCAAACCTCATGTAATGCATAAAGAAGCACCAGCATCAATAACTGAATATAGACTAGTAAAATTATATGGTATCTGTCTGTTCACTGAGACATCCCATCTAAAATGCTTGAACAAAATAAAACCCCTTCTTAACAAACAAATCAGTCGTATTTTCTGATGATTCTGACACTCTCTGTGGCATGTGTCATCAATAGTCAAATGTCCTATAACTACAATCACATGTTTCTCATCTTCCCTTCTTTCTAGTGCATGTTATTATCAAGGTTGTCAAATAGTTTAAAGATGAAACATGGTATCTTAAAGGAAACTAAAAGCAGTCACTTGCAATACAATTAGTGTTGACAGAAAATAGCCTACAACCATACAGTATCTAGCACTGAAGGGTATATGGACTTTGCTGAGTAATGCGTTTTGCTTTGGTAGCCAATCATTCTACACAAAGCATATTACAAAAAGTGCAAAAACTTATGTTATATAACTGCCAGTGTTCTCTTAGTATAATATTATATCTGAAATGCTTTTACCTCCATATAAATGATAGCTTTTTTTTTCTTTAAAATACAATGAACTATCTAATTCACAGCTGCTAACTTAATAAGGCCTCAAACACTGTTTTCTAGTAATAAATATTTGAATTCTCAATAGCCAACAAAATTAATCTGGTAAATATGAATCACTTGATCTAGCACAATTTAGAGAACCCTGGTATTATTTGGCTTTGAGTAACAATGGTCCCAAAGCTCTCATTTTTCTTCTTGAATTGTCTGAATGCTGGAGAGGCACAAAATAGTAGGGATAGAAGTGTTTGAAACACTGGGCCACAAATGACTTAAGAATATATATTACACACATTTCCAGTTCAATGAAGGCAAATGAGCCCTGACGCTGCAGAGATGCCAGAGTCACACTGCCAAATAAAAGGCCATGAACAAATTAAAGAACAAGATACCCATTCATCTTCATTCTTTAAGTTTTTTCCCCTCTTCTGGTTTGGACCATTGCAAATAATTCTCTTCAAGAGAATTATTCTTCAATAATTCTCTTTTATGCCAGGTTAAGCTTGGCATGGTTCTGGGTCTAGGATTTATTCTCCAGAGACACTACAGAAGAAGCAATGCTAGGCTTCTCATCTCTCTCCTATATTGTCTTCTAATCCATTCCCCAGATGCTTGGTACTCTACATGTCCCTATTCCCACCAGTTGCCCAGAGAGGTAGTGGGGTCTCCTTCTCTGGAGATATTCAAAATTTGCCTGGACATGATCCTGTACAAAGTGCTTTAGATGACCTTGCTTGTGCAGTGAGGTTGGACTAGATGATCCCCAAAGATACTTTTCAACTTTAATCATTTTTTGATTCTGTGAAAATGTATGCAATAAAAACTCAGTTCACATTGTAGACATATTACTCTGATGAGCCACAAAATGGCTCAGATATTATTTCAGTCGCTATGGTCTGTACAAAACTCAAAAATAGTATCAATGTCTAAAAGACAGGGGCAGAAAATGGGGCAAGAAGATATAAAGACCGAGAAAAAAAAAGAAGAGACATGGCCAGTCTTCACTAGAAGCCATAGCAATATGGACAGAAGCAGGCCTGCCAAAATTAGTCTGCAGGTCAGTTAATAGATTCTGGCCCTCTTTTATTTGGCAGTATTGACATAGACTGTCAACCTGAATGGATTTGTTAAGAAATATATTCACAGCAGTATTGATGTAACATTATCCAGAGAAAAGAAAAAAGAATAAATTTGATGACTGCTGACAGCATGACAGATCAGCTAAAATTGTGCAAGATACAATTGTTGTCACTCAACTTAAATAAAAGAATTCTCCTAAAAATGGGAGGTACTAAACCAAGTATTTAAAAAAGAATGAAGAGGAAAGAAATGAAAAACGTAATCAAGACCAAAATGGTAGTCAAAATGCAAATCCAAACTTGTAACAATGACTTTGTATAATTTTAGCAATGAGAATTAAAAAGTGAAAAGTCATAGACTTAGAAACACATTTTCCATATGCCAAGTTATTTATTTCCTAGCAAAATTTGAAATGCTTTCTAACTATACTCACTTTTGGCTTCAGATATAGTTGCTGACCAACCTTTTTTTTTTTTTTTTTTTTTTTTTTTTTTTTTTTTTTTTTTTTTTTTTAAATTGGTGGATAAGGTTACACAAATGATAGTTTTTCCACTTTCTATTTTTATTCTCAGCAATTGGGAAACTGGTTTCTGTTTACACAGGCCAGGCAGCACAGCACCAGGGAAGCTGCTCTGGGCTAGCTCAGGATGAGTGTTTAGAAATTTGCAAGTATTTACTAACATTTGGAAGCATTTATTACAGCGATTTATCAGTTTTATTGCTGATAATCATCCTGCAAGGACAGACAGCCAATTGCTGGCTAATTTATTTAAACGTCAGTATATTTCTCTGAACCTGATGTGAACTAAAGCATGTGAAACAAACATTTTTTTTACCCTGTAACAAATAATTGTATTAATGTGGTACAATATCCATTCTTGTGGGTTTTAAACAAAAAATAAATAAAAAAAATCTTTGTATAAATCATTGAGTTCATGATCTTTAAGACATGAGACAATGATTTTCTAGAATAATATTGTCATTTAAGACTCTTGCCATTCAGGGCTGACATTTTGTGAGAACAGCTCCTCAGGTTTTTCATTTCTTCCTCATAGTCCAATATTACCTCCATCAAATAGGAGGTTTCATGAGCTCTCAAATCTATTGGAGAAATTGATCTTGTTTTCCCTTCTAGCTCCAGGAACTATACCTCCTTATGTATGAAGAAAGCAAAATGCTCTCAGTATTTTATCTATATTATATTAACAGCATAAATAATTACTTTCAATATTACAAATACATTTGAATTGTGTGTTGCTATCTTCACAATATATGTTCTATCCAAATGAAAATTATTTCCAAGAACTTACAGGTTTATTAGAGAAAAGGTGAAAGAATTTTGTGGAACTGAGACAAGAGAGATTTGAGTGAAAAAATAGGGAAGAAAGAATGTCAGTAAGTCGTAGCAACACGTAATAAATAGATACACCTTATATATAGAAGAATTTTACAATATCAGTGTATAAACACTATATATGAATAATAATGTACTAAATTGTCAGGCTACATATTATATAACCTTATATATAGTCCTAAAATGTGCTGTATAGAAAATGTGCTATTTTTATCTTATTATTTTCAATCACCAACTTATTTTATCCATATTACAGTTAAACTTATCATCTGAAATTGGCTATTGGATGAAGATGGAAGGGGTTACCAAATAAAAGGATTCTTTTGCCTGTATAGACAGAGAAGAAATAGCAAGTAAAGAAGTCAAAAAGAAGCTTTATCATTATTACAGGAATAAGTCCGAGGGATGCTCTTCATTTACCACAGGTTTCTAATGTGTTTAACATTTATCAAATTTACTGTGTTCTGCAATGTAATTACTATAGCAGTAATAAATATTAAGAACAGCTACTAGTAGTTCAGCAGTAATTAATTCTTCAAACATCAGCTGCTACATATAACTTTTTCCTGCACTTAATATTTCATGCACACATACACACACACACACACACACACATACCGCCACCCCTACCCCCACTCCTCCCACACACAAATAAAGCTATGCTTATTAATTATGTTGTACGTTGGATTCTTAGGTGTACTGTCCATGAGCAAAAATGAATTTAGAACTGAATTTAAACATGGATTATCAGCATTAACATTGTTTGCAATTGAGAAACAGCTAATATTTGAAATAATTTTTTTTCTTTCATTGTAATCACTTTATTCCTTTGCCTCAAAATTGTATATTCAAGCAGCACGTAGCATGAATTCATGATCTGAGTCACATTATATTCATGTAATATAATATTACATGAATATTATAAGAATTAATAATGATTTATGTTAAATAATATTTTGAAAAACATATCTGCAGCCATTGCACTCAATGCTTGTTGTATAAAATTATTTAATTAATAACAATTCATGTCAAGAAATAAATTAGCACATATCCTGATTCAGTAAAGCTATAGAGTAAGTGCTTACGTTCAAGATTAGTGAATTACTTCTCAGATTAATTAAGATTAATGATTAAGATTAATGGCTGATGTCGTTACTGTCACTTGAACTACTTAAATCTAGCCAAAGTTTTGTTAGTTGGAGCAAGATAATTTATGATAGATAGATACAAACTAACATAGACAGATAACATGTACATGTATATAGAAATGTGTGTGTTTTCATAATCTCTTAGGGGAATTATATGACCAGACTATGTGAAAATCATCTGAAGTCATGTATTTTTTTAGAATGTAAATATCTTAAGACATCTGGATAACTTCATCTTAGACTACAACATGGAATACAAGGCTATACAAAGATCCCTGTGATAGATGTGAACAAGCTGATTTGCCTACAGAATACGGCAAAACACAAAAACCATAGCTGAGGTCCTTAAAATAGAATAGCTGTGTTACTGTGATCATGGTACAGCTGTCAACACTCACTCTCAAGATGGTGGTGCAATATCATGCTGATTTAAAGGCTATAGATACACTACTTTATGCTCTGATATTAGATCAGCTACCACTGCTTGATGTAGACATACTACACACCAGCTAGCCCTATTGTAGTTTTTTATCTCCTTATTCTCGTATCTCACAGTATTTGTCATATAGCTAATGTACACTGTAGAAATAATATTTTAAAAAATGATAACTTGAAAATGTAAAAATGATTCATATAGCAGTAACATCATTTCTTGTTTGTGGTATAAGACCTTCTTTTCATGGAATCAAAACAGTTGTTTATGATTTGACTGAATGAATCAAGAATGAAGATTACACTGAGGAGAAAGCTTACAAGCCTTCTCTTCCACCATATCACAGTTAAAAAAAATACAAAATCATGTATAAGTTAATATAATAATTAAATTCTGAAAAAGCCCTTACCTTGAGGCCTTTTCCTGAATAAAAAGTAATCAAAAAAATAAGAAAAATTTGTCAACAGAAGAAATGAAGTATGAGTCATAATAGCTGTCAAGGCCCATTAAAATAATGCAAACTTTGGAAGCAGGATTTCTAGAGAAGTAATAGAAGCTTTCTTTCTCTGCTGCAGTACAGCATCATATTCCTTTCTTCTCTTTCTCCTTGTGATTTCCAGTGGAGTTTCTGCACCTCACACAACAGTAAAAAGAAAACATTTGCCTTTTAAGTCAGTGAAACCACTTCCAACTCATTTCAACATTCAACAATGTACTCTAAAAACAGTTGTAGTCTCCTTCCTGTGCTATAGCTTAATTCTGTACAGTTCTCTATCTCAGGTCCATACTGTGTCTGGTAAAGTTACTGAAGATAGCAAATGATAATTCTTCTTTATCTCTAATTATCATTATACTTTGCCATGCTTTGCCATTCTCCATAACTCTCTCTCCTGCTACCAAAGCTCAAGGAATTTTAAATCCACAATGACATAAGAAGTCCTAGCAAGTGACCTTACATGTATGATTAGAAACTATTATGATTATGACAGTATTTGACACTCTTTTATTGTCAAAGGTCTTGCTCCACCTCAGTTGTTCTTATCTGGTACTGTAGGCCCTGAAGCTATCTATATATGAAATCAGTGTTAAAGATGACCACCACTCTTATCATTTGTATATCAAAAACAGCACATGCAGGAGTGAAGAACTTAATATAAAATATATACATTTTGAAATGAGAAATATGAAGCAAAGGCAGAATCAAACAGAAATAGTCATTTCTACATGTACAAACTGTCTGAAAAAACCACAGCTATTAAAATAGTAATTTGCTCCTCAAAAGTAGGCTGCTTCAGTCTAAATCAAAGCAGCTAAGTTTTTCAGCAACAAAAATTAACATTGGGCTTACAGAGCTGTAGAGTAGACTGGCCTGAGTTTTGGATGTAATAGTTTTATTTTAGGTAAGAACATGAAAAGTAAGGTAAAATCATTTAATTTTCCAATGACACAGACTGCCAGACTGATTATTTTTCAGAGGTAGGAACGAAATAATTACTTCCATGGTTGAAATTTTATGTGCCTTGTTTCCGCTAGAGTCATCTTCACTGCAGCCACTGAAGATCAAAGAAAAAATGAATCAGTACTAAAAATTTCTACAGACTCTTTAAATAGTTTTCTGTTCACAGAATGCAAAGCCATCTTGGCTTAACCAATGAACTAATTCCAGAATATGTGAAAATTACATATAGGAAATACATACAACCAAAACCAACCAAGAGTTAATTAACATCCCACTGATGAACACTGAATTGTATATGTTTTTCAAGGTAAGCATCTTTAAGCATCTTACTAAATGGGGACTATTTCTTAAACATACAGAAAAATGGAAGAGTAATCACATTTAAAACATTCATTTCAGTCTTGGCCTTATTTCAATCTATTTCTTTTAATTAGCCTTTGATAATACTAATGTAAAGAGTAAAAGAATTTTGAGTTTTACTTCAATTATTCCCACATTACTCAGATCTCAACCTCAAAGAAAACATTCCTTTAAATCAATATATTTTGCTTAAGAAGTTTAATGAGTAGAAGATTCTAGGATGCACAATGCAAACTTAATGTGTCATTGTCGACAAAAAAAAAAGAGTCCCATATAAGACAATCTTTTTATTTTTCTGTGTCTGATATAGTTTAATATCGGATTGCTTCTCACAAAGAAGACTAGAAATATTTGAATAGTAGAACTTAATTATGTACAAATGTACACTCTGCAAATTTTACCTATTTAATACTGACTAATGCATACTCCAAGATGTTTTATTCATTGTGATTCTCTATCTAAATTTCATACTTCAAGAGTTACAATTGTAGCTGTTACCTGAAGATTGAACCTCTTTTCATTAAAGTAGATTTTCACTGGATTAACTTTCTGTTTTCAAAATGTACCATTTAATCAGTGCTGCTATTTGCTTGTAATGGAAAAGAGTGAAGCTTATGACTGTTGACTTTATATAAGGATACTGTACAAACAATAAAGTTTTGTGCTTAAACTGCAAAATCATGCAACCACAGTTATACATATATGTTATTCTGAATCAGAGTAGTATTCATTTCCCAGCTGATCATATCTGAAGTAGAAAAATTAGAAAATATTTCTCATCTATTTCACATATGTATTCTATATAATGTAAATATTTTTAAAGTGATTGCATGAGGAAGACTTCTTCTCTGCCAGAAACAATCAAGTAGATCCTCAAGAGAAGATGAAATAAGTAAGTATGCTTATTTATATACGACAAATATTTAATCCAGTGAACAAAAAAAATGAAAGTTCTTTATTACAAGACTAAAAGACAAGACATAGAAGATTCTAGAAGGGAGAAAGAATATTTTTAAAGATAAATGACATTCTAATTTCAAATATCAGGCAGTAAAACTTTCCGTGACTACGAAGACTTAAAATTGCTAAAGTTACTATCAGTTTACACATGTTTAAATATCAATACTTGAAATATACAAAGACTGAAAAATATATTATTTAACTTGCTTTAAAAATTTAATGTATTTGGAAGTTAGAAGTGTACAGAAAATGAAATAGAGTAGAAGTTGTTAAACTCAGGAAAACATGGGGAGCAGTTCCTCTGCGTTGATGGTGCTTGAGGCCAAAAGGAGCAGAGATTCACATTTTGGATGGACTACACTTGCTCTTTGTTCAAATTTATTTTGTGCTGTCTTCTGGGGATGTTTATTTACATGGGGCAATCTTCCTACAAAATTTCAGTATATTTTAAATTATAAACTTAAAAAATAGAGGTTTCATACAAAATAGTTCTGTTGTTACAACTCTGGAGTGACTGAAAGCAAAAAATCACTTCCAATTTTTGTGTGATGCCTGATATGATTTCTTTGATAGATGACTTTTTATCTTAGCTTAAATAACAATGGCTTGTAAGTGTTGAATATTTCACTGAAAAAAAGAAATGCACCAAGCAGTATCTTTGTGCAATTTGTATTCAAGCCTTCCTTTTATCATCTCACTGATTTTCCTTTTTTTAACATTTCCTCTCCCACACAAACTGCTACCAAAGCTGCAGCTTCATCAAGTGAATACTAACTAGATGATCAGTTGTTATTGATATGTTCATAATTTAAGATTTTCCTGCTGACTTCTGTGTATTACTGCTTTTTTACATGCTGATAGGAAGTGGAGTGATAATTTTTGTGAATATTATATTTTCTTTTTATTAATCCCAGCTCAAATAAAGTTTTATATTCATTTAAATAGCTTTTCATGCAGTTTTGGTCAGCTTTTTATAACTATATATACACATTTTCATGAATGGTGATACATTACATTAGAATTTTTTCTTTCAGTGTGAGAAATCAATCCATACAGGACTCTTGTTGAAAAGTTACTTATTGTAATGTTAAAATAAAATTATTTTTTATTGTGAATCATGTGCTGGTATCTTGACTATTGTACTAGTTTAGAAGATTAAGTATCTTGGTCCTGCTTTAGAAAACTGTTCCAGTAATTTTTTCTCTGTTCCTCTTTAATCCTGTAATTTGATTGTATTTTGAAATTCCCAACTATCTGCTCATTCTGATGTGCATGAAGACTTAACCATATTTACCTTTTAGTCAAAAAGAGATATATAGTTATATATATAGCAACCATGGATTTGCAGCACATAACTGGGTTATTTTCCTCTTTTTCTCATTTTTTCCTTTCTGATAGATAAACCACCTCATATTGAATAAAGACAGTATGATTCATAAGAGAGTGATCAAGCTGTATTCCATTTGTTTTCTTACTATAGCTACAGTGAAATTGAGAGGAAAACTTTTCATTTGTCAGAAAAATGACAGCACTTAAAAAGAGTTATTTCTTAAAAATGTTCTTGCAGTAACTAGCAACAATCCATAAAATCAAAGAAGTACAAAGAAACTTTACCCAGCAACAGTGCATCCCTGTGCTCAAGAAGTCAGGCAGAGGGGGCAGGAGACCTGTGTGGATGAGTGGGGAGCTCCTGGCAAAACTCCAGCAGAAGAAGGCAGTATACAGAATGTGGAAGAAAGGACAGGCCCCTTGGGAGAAATACAGGAGCGTAGTCAGGGAATGCAGGGATGCTACAAGGAAAGCCAAGGCACACTTGGAACAAAATCTGGAAAGGGATGTTAAGAGCAACAAGAAAAACTTTTTCAAATATATTAACAACAAGAAGGTCAGGGAGAATGTGGGTCCACTACTGAACGGGGTGGGTACCCTGGTTACGGAAAACACGGAGAAAGCAGAGCTAGTGAATGCCACCTTTGCTTCTGTATTTGTCAGGGGCAGCCCTCTAGAATCCCAGGCCCTAGGGACACAGGAAGTGAGCTGGAGAGAGGAAGGCTTGCCCTGGGTAGAGGAAGAGTGGGTCAGAGAGCACCTAAGGAAACTCGACACCCACAAATCCATGGGCCCTGATGGGATGCACCCCAGGGTGTTGTGGGAACTGGCGGATGTCATAGCTGAGCCGCTCGCCATCATCTTTGGAAGGTCCTGGAGAA
>VZSG01001024.1:69043-112346 GCA_013398315.1 Nothoprocta pentlandii
GAGAAAGTGAAGTGTGGAAAGAGTGCATCATTAGTAATACAGGGCTTACAGAGTCAGTCAAATCAGTAAAGTCATTCATATTAAATCATAAATCATACAATCTAAAATCTAAAATCTAGGCTCTTCTAGAAAAATTACACAATTAATATCTCTTTGTGACAGACTGGAAAGAGATGATGAGAGATTTCCAGTGAAAAACACCTGCAAGATTGAAATAAACTTTTACGGAATGTTTCTTGCTTTTATGATGTTATCCTTCTTTTGCACATATTTATTGGTAATGTATACTTTTAAGGATTTTAACTAAGTTTTGTTTTTAATTCCATCAAAATTTCTTCTAATTCTGAACACAAAACTTCTTTTGACCATGTCTGATCAGATGATTACACAAAAGTCCACATGTATTTGGGTTGATTAGGAAAAAGATATAAGAAAACAAGGTCAATGAACCATGTTGTTTTGTTGTAGTGATGGTGGTGGCTTTGTTGTTTTTGTTTAAAGGACCAGTGCAGATCATCTTAATTCTGTCAAAATTTGATCTTAAAGACCGATCTTTATGTGGGCTTTTCAAAAATACAAATCAAAATAAACTATATTTGCTCATTAGGTCTGGGAGAAAAAGTCAATATGGTCATTACATCAATGTTACTAAATTTGGTTTGTTAATTATGGCATAATCTTAAGCATCATTTCAAAAATGATCAAATCAAATAAAGGAACAAAGAAAGAATACAACTGAATGCATCTTACCTGACCACTCATAGGTGTTTGATGTCATTTAAGATACCCTAAAGCATCTATCCCACAGGAAGGTCCTGCTTCAGAAGATCTTGGGTTTCCCATAGTTTCTGTATCATATCTGTCAAATGTTGTCATATGTCTTGAATACTCCAGGGTGTCTCAGTTGACTCTACAAATCCTTTTATAGACAAGTAAATCAAGCATTTGATGATTTCTTTGATAGTGAGACAAGTGCCTGGTAGCACCTTCTTCCATCAGATTTCATCTTCTTTGAGATATGCAGGACACCGGAAGAAGTAAATTACGAGTTTGTAATTATTGCATGATGATTTACATTGACAAATACATATACAACATTAAATATTAAAAAATAATAAATATAATAAAAATAAATTTGCCTGCATTTTTTTCCTCATTTAAACATTCTTTAAGATTTCCACTATAGATTTATTGTGCAATGTGTCCATTTTTTATCAGAATTTAGAGAAAAACAAGAAAAGTGGGATTCAATTTCAAACTGAGATGGTTATATTTTTATAATTTGGATGATTTTCATCCATGTAAATTAAATGTTTTTTTTTTTTTTCATGACATTTAAAAGCCTGAATACACAAAATCACAATGCACTTCATTTTCCCACATAATGGAGCAATTTATTTCTGGACTTGAAGACCAGACTTAAGCAGAGAAACACCAGAATACTTCAGCCTTGAATGCTTAAAGATCAGTTCAGTTCCGTGCACATAGGTATATCATGAAGTTTTGGATATAGCCAGTTATTCAAATATGACGACAAATATATCACTTTGTTCCAGATGTTAATCAACACTTTTAGGCACACAAAATTGACACTTTAGGCACACAAATCTCTGGACACGGCAGAGATTACCTAAGAAAATGTAGAACTGCCTAATATATCTGTGAGACACCTATAACAAGTCATGAGATATTTAATTGTAAAGTTTAAGTCAGTCCCCTAGGTTCAAGTTGGTATGTTGTCTCAACACCATCCATTAACTCTTCCACATAAAAGACTGGTCCAGGGCATTTCTGGAACACTCAAGAAATTAATGACATAATTTCCTTAGTGCACATGAACACACATCATGCACATCCCTGATACCAAGCAGAGTATCCCTGATACCTTTGCAACTAAGCATGATATCTGTGCTCATAACTCACTTCGAACTTAAATCACATAGCTCGTCACAACTGATATGATAGTCTTTCAAGAATCAAGTATTAACATAAACTGAAGAGCATATGTAAATATTTCTAGTGACATTATAGTAAGTTAAATTCAACTTTGATTTGAGCACCTAATTCTTTTGAGTATCTGTTGGTACAAAAATCTTAATTTCAGCTTTATATTTGGACTTCCATATTTCTACGGTGATCATTTCTCTGTGTGCCTAAAAATATCTCTTTTGATACTTCACACTATTGACACTATATTACTATTAGTAAATTTATAACCTTGTGAAACTTGCACTGCCTGTTACACAGAACTGTGGGAAGACCTGGAATGCAAGTTAAGAAACAGGGTCCCTGGAATTTATAATGCAGGATTAGAAATCTGTCATATCACTACTCTTTGATGACTGAGCTCATGGAAATTCAGAGTAACTTTGCATTTTTCTGTTAACTTGACACTGAATGATTGCTACTAACTTCTAAAATATTCCAAATGGGCTATATATATGCTATCAAATTTCAAACAGATGGGATTTGAGAAAACAAGTTATGATTATGAGTTCTAGAGAGAAATTCATATAACAGATATAAAAATTACATTTGGCAACAAGAAAAACTACCCAAAAAATAAGAACAAAAATGGAAGATACAGAACTGGATATATAACTAGAAGATATATAGAAAAGATATACAAATGGCACGAAAGGTGAAGTAATGAAAGTGATGGAAATGAAGAAAGGAATAAGTTATAATATGAATAAATCAATTAAAACTATATTACATTCAGTTCATACCTACTAAAAATGTATATTTTTTTTCCCTTTGATCCATATTTTTTACATAAATGCAACAAGAGATTTAAACAACATCAAATAAGAATAATGAGAGGGGAAGATGTCTGCAGGCTCTTTTAACCATGTGACAAGAATTAAATGGAAATAAATTTAGCAGCTTCAGAGGGCCCGCAGTTCTTGGCTTGGTCATTCTGTGCAGTTCTTGGCACAAGAACTAGGTGGGTCTTAAATTTTACCAGTTGTAGGACGGATAAAAGCTACCTGATTGCCCAGCTTTTCTCCTGTTTCAGTCCTCTTCTCTACAATAAGGTAATAGCTACATGCCATTCAATATCTGGAAGTGGTTTTATGAAGCTAGTCAAGGGAGATATTTCATTCTCAGAATTTCTTCATCTTTCCCCAGAGAATATCTGTTAAAAGATATTTTCATTCCAGCTGGCAAATAGATAATAAAACACTAGAAATATGTGGATAAAATAAATCCTGTAGGAGCTTATTTTTAAGGCAAAAATTTAAATGAGGCCTCCAAGAGGCGCATCTCACCTCCTGTGAAGTGTATTTTCAGATATCAAAGAAATCATTCAAAATAAAACAAATAAAAAGTATTCCTCAGTGTCTAGGTTCTGTCAAAGGGCTACGAGAAACACTACCTAAAGTTAACTAAGCTCAGTTTGGGGGAGCAGTCAGTATGCTGCAGGAGAGAGCTGTCTTTCTTAGCAGCTTACAGAAAGGGGCTGGCAAGAGCTTCAGCAAAGCAAGATTTAAAGTCCATTACCTTAAACAGAAGTTTATCATGCAGCAAATCAGACTGGGTGCTGCCAACCAGCCAGAAAGCAGTTTTTCAGGGAAAAATAAAAAGATGTCAACAGTTACAGTTTGCAGCAGGAGAGGTTCTAGTTGGACATAAATTAAAATTCTTTGTAGTGAGTGTGGTCAAAAATGTACAGCTTGGCCAGAGAAGATGTGGCATCTGAATCCTTGGAGATCTTTGATATTTGCCAGGGGAAGACACCCAGTCATTTGTCCTTGCAGTAGCCCTTTTTAATCAGCAGGCATAACCAGATGACGTCCAGAGGCTCCATTCAAGATAATCTATTTTATGAATATGTGATTCTGTTGTTCAATTTAATTTGGATATCCTTGTATTATATCTAAATAATGGAATTGCATTAACTTATTTTAGCTTTAAGGATGGGACTCATTTCCTTCTACAGCAGAGCTGTACATTTAGATGTCTGTATCTAAAAAACTATATGGATGATTTATCCCAGTCTAAATGAATAATGCTACTAAATGATGAATTATACTACTAATGTGTCTATTTAATGACAGGAGATAGATAAACTTGCACGTATCAAAGAGAATAAATTGCTACCAATATCAGAGTCTTCATAAAGGCACAGAATTATTTAATGTTTTATTGTTATTATTTATTTATTTAGTTGCTTCATTATTTTCCAGAAGACAGACATGGTGATATTTGCAAAGAAAGGAAAAAGAAGAAATCTTACAAAAATGAGTTCCCTACTAATCTGTCTTAGGTGAGAAAGGCATGCTTTATCCCGTGATCACTTTGATCCTGAATGCGTTAATAAAGCATACCAACTACAAGTTTCAGATGTAATTCTTCTCTATGGTAAACCTGAGGTAATTTTTTCAATCTGCTCTCTAAATTACTGAAATAATCTTTTGCAACTATCATTGTCTTAATATAGTTGGGTTAGTATTATGCTAATATAAAAGATATTTCAAGAAATATTATATTCTATTTGTCCTAGAAGGAACTGTTTGGCTAAGATGACTCAAGACCAATACTTTGAGCAGACCACCATGACCGTGTATTACACAGATTACAAAATTCGAGTAAAAATGAGTTTACTCCTCTATAGGAGCAGAGTCATCTTGTTTTAAAACTCTTTTCAAGCCTCCTGATCAGCTGATACATTGTTTAATGATGCAAAAAAAGAAGGTGCATCATTTCATAGTTGAGTTTGCCTAACTTCAACTCATATTTCTTCAGTGCTTTGTCAGCTAGTCTGAAAAAATAGTACACTAAAATCACACATTTTTGTGATACTAGAATTATAATGTTCAGCTTCTCTTGTCAATAGAAAAATTTTAACTAGTCTGGATAAGCTGTGCTTTCACTTCTTTACAATTTTCCCAACTACTCAAGATACCAGGCCCATATGCATTGCTTTAGTAGTTGTCCTGTGAATTCTTTCTACAAGTGCAAGAGAGTTTATATGTTTTTACTTTCTGTATAGCCAGAATTTCATTTTACATTCCACAGGGCTCATTTTTCATGACTATTTTGCCACTTACTCCTTTACAAAGCACATGCTTACAGTATTCACTCTTCATTCCAGATACATTACTTTGCAGTTGTGTTTGTTAAGATTACATCACGTTGAGTTGTTACCATTTTATGTTAGCAAAGTGATTCAGCTCATTTATTCACAGTGCCCAACTGGAAAGCTTACATAGGAACCTGTTTCTTCATAAGAAGGGAAATACAGAAATGTGAATTTGGATTAAAAGGATCTTGGTGGCATACTGCCTACTCTTTTAGTTTTGTCATTTGAAGTAATGTTCATTTCAAATTTATGATGTTACATTATTTCTTCTTCTTACCCCTTTGCAATGAATTATTTAGAGAAGAACATATGCTGGATCCAACAAAACATGATCTCTAGACAGACATGGTTTATAATTCTGTTTTAAATACAAATAGTTCATAGATTAATGTTTATTTTGCAAGTATTCTGATTTACTTCCTAAGTTTTTGATTAGTTCAAAAACATCTGTGGCTTATAACCATTCCAGCGTTTTCTGATACAGTGAATAGAGGTAAGAATAAGTCCAATTTTTCATGAGTCAAGGCTTACACCAATTTGCTGCTGATAATACAACAAGTTTTAGTTTGCACTGCAGTCTCAGGACAATAATTAATTAACATGTTTTACTGTTGAAGGAGACAACATATTATGATACTATTATTTTTTCAGTATCCAGCAACTATAAATGAGTACCTGTGAAGTGTGTTAACTGATCTGCAAAGAGTGCACAATTAATTAAGGACAAATTTCAGAACAACCTTCAGTTGAATAAAACACTTTCCACTTTAGGGACTTAGGACTCTGATGCTTGCTGTAATGATTCTCTAATGATTCCACAGAGACAGAAAGAAGATTGATCTTATTTTCCAAAGCCTCCATATGAGAACAGCCATAAGTATCCATGGAAAAAAACAAGGACTTTTTTTTTTTAAAAAAAAAAGTCTCCTTGCCTCCATAGGGGAAGCTGTGGCTATATTTGATGTTTATGGTCATGGTGACAGTAAAACATACTTTACTTGTCCTGAAACTATCAGTAACTACAATAAAGCAGAGGTAATCTATAGGAATTTAGGAAGAGAGGGATCTGTGAGCCCTTAAGAACTAGATGCCAAATCGTCTAGCAAGCAGTAGCATGATATATACTGGGCAAAATCACTCGTAGAAGGAAAGAGAAAATATCTGGAAGGAACAGTAAGAGTTTAGAGATAAAAGGGAAATTACATTTAAAATGGAACTGTTGGAAGAAGATGAATGCAATTATTCCGTAGTCCAGAAATAGAATTAGGTTGGAGATAATTTCTTTTAGGGAAAAGGGATTTTAGGGATTTTTTTTTTTTTTTTTTTTTTTTTTTTTNTTTTTTTTTTTTATTTGCAATATTTCTTTCAGTAATATAGTATCAATATATATAAAAAAAGATGCTTAGGAAAGAAAAATCACACAACAAGCTCATGTTTAAGTCATTTAACAGAAGTAAATACCAATGAGAGAAGAAATTATTGATAGTGTTAAACAAACACTAAATATAGCTTGTCATTATCATTATCAATGCTGTATTCCAACATATAGAGCTCATGCTAAATAAATAAGTAATATTAATAGAACTACTAAAATATGCTTAATACTCATTCAGTGTCAAGAACAATGCAATTTGATGAGAATTCATCAACTGAGTGTATAGATTTCTTTTGTGTGTGTGTGTGTTATTTTAAACTGTGCTGGTTAAAATGACTCACATCATCATAATCACAGAGCAAAACTTCCCCCAATCCCCGATCCTTGCAACTAATTAGAACTTAACTGATACTGACACTGAAGCTTTAGATCATAGGCTTCTTTCACTGGGCTATTCTAACTATGTCCATCAAAATGTCCATTTTCTCAAATTAAGAAAAAAATCCTTTGTTTCCCCATTTTATTTATCAGATTGTTTACACTCTAGAATAATTAGAATATAACACAAAGATATTCAAAGATATTCATTTCAGTTAATGAAAGTTTTTTTATATATATACACAAAACACTTGATCTTTAAAGTAACTAAATAAAAATGACATATTCTGCATGGAATAACTGTATGACAGTAGTACGTCAGCATAAGAGTGCCTCAAGACTTTTAATGTATTCTTCCAACAATGATAAACATATCTACGTGTTTTCATTAAGAGATTCTTCAATGCCCTCCTATAGAGCACTGCTGGGCTCATTTGTACTTCATATTTCCTGTTAGAAAACAGTTGTCTTGGACTGTTTAACGAAGGTACACTCATGAGCTTTTCTGGTAGTGATCAGTATCATACCTTTTATTTATCATTCTCATATGATGAGAGTGTGGCTATCATAACAACTTTTGGAAGAGTATGGGAATATCTAACAGTGAGTAAAATAAATATATCAAGGAATGCATTTTAAAGCTTTGGTGAGGAAAAAAAAACTAGTGATTTTTTTTAAGTTTAGGGGACATGGATATCAGCACAGAGAAATTATAGGAGGTTGCCACTTTTTGAGAGAAAGTCAAGTTTGATTATAAACACAACTTCTGACAAAACAGTTTTGATGACAGAAAAAGTTTCTTTCAAGGCTTTTGATTAATATTGCTTTTATATTTCAGTGTAACTGGTGGCAAAACATCACCTTGAGTAATATAGACTTCCATGATGTACAACACAATGTGTCACAGTTGAGTACCTCTTTTAAGAAGCGCATGACGGTATAATGATTCCATTGTCTTAGTATTCCAGGGAGCTAAATGAGCACTGATACCATTCAGAGCAGATCAGCAATACCAATAGCCTTACTTTGGTTTAAAATTTGACTTTAAAGCATATTAAAGTTTAAATCAGTGATGTAATCCCTATACAACCTACATAGAAGATGGCAATACAATTCCTGTTATTGGGCTAAACTAGCCATGCATGATGAATTCTTATACTAAATTCCAAGTGTAATGTGTTTAATAAAAATGCTATTTAAAGTTTAGCAAAATCTGTTTTGCTCTGCATTTACTTTTTAAAAATGTCTGTTCAGCACAGAAAAATGGGAACATGGCAGATGTTGTGGGAAAATCAACATCTATTGAAGGCTTCAAGTGTTTCTAAAAAGGACTCTTACTGCCTTTCTGATTAAGATAAAAAAAAGAGTTATTTGTAAAGAAGGAAGAAAGAAAGTCCTTCTATTGAACAGAAAACCAAATGCCATATACATCTATTTTTTAAACAGTCAACTAGCAGCAGTGATATGCTTTTTGTTCTGATAAGACTAGCTTAAAAATGTTAATTTTTAAATTTAACTAGCTTAAAAATATTTCTGTATTATTGCTTTAATTATGAGAAAAAAGCAAATTTGAAAGGAAAAAATATTACTGATTTTGAAGACATAAAGAGATTGACATTTAATATTGTACAGAACTGATATTAAACATGAAGTAAAAAAGCAGGCTACATTTCTAGGTAACACATTAGGACAGGGAATAGTAATCTCTATTGACTTTTGAAATAAATACACTTTCCTGAAAGATTTGTATGTCCCAAATCATAGAAATTATCTAGTTCTAGAACTGATATTATTGACTAAGATTGATTAAAAAAAAAAAAAAAAAAGAGGGGTGTGGGGGAAGCATATGTGTTTTTTTCCCAGATACATTCAACTGGGCAACTGCACATAGGGCTGTTGTCAACATCATGCTAAAATTCTGGTCTTGGTTGAATTAACATTTTTCTTCTCACAAGCTTCTGAATTCTGTGAGAGCTGTTAGAGCTTTATTTCCTGAAGTTTGTTTTGAACAAATTCTTTATTATTTTGTAAAAGAATTAGTATTCCTTCGCTAGATTAGACATACATATTTGCAATGTTTGGAAAACAGAGGCTGTTTTTCTTGAAAGCCTTCATGCCTTGGCCTTCCTCAGATACCACCCAGTTAGTGCTATTTGCCAGGGATGTCCAGTATGCATTGTGGAAAACAAGAAAATACAGATGAGGGAGGATACCTCTTTCATTTAGAGTTCTATTTTTCTAGCGAGTAATATTAATGCACCAGAGCTGACTGAGTGTAGTTAAAATATTCATGGGAAATGTCTTAGGTCTAAGCAGAAAGCAAAGGCAGGGCAGAAGATAACACTCTTCAGATACTCTTAGGCTCAGATCTCAGGTTAACAAGCTTTTACTTTTGACTTCTAATCCAATGCCATTTCTTCCCACATACAGTGCTTACATATGTATCTAATACTTTTTGATTCTTTTGTATTACTTATTTTTAGAAGATGAGTATGTTGGCATCTGCATAGGAGTCAGTAAGACTTCTTTTACAGTCAATGATGAGAAATAAGCACTTTCATTGTGTAATTCATCTCCCTGTAGAATAAAACAGGAAAACCCAAGGTTAGAAATGCCTGAGGAGGTTTATATTTGTTTTTGTTATTTTTTTTTCTGTACTTCTTTTTTTTTTAATGAGTAAGCTTGATGGTTGAGAAATATGCATATATATTTTAAAAAGTGGTTGCTCAAGTGGCCATATAATTTTTATTAAAAAAAGAATTAGTGTAATTATGCTGAAAACTTAATATAGTAAAAATTGAAACTGATTAATTATATCTTAATGTGTTTATGAGAAGGAAAAAAATGCCATTTCAAGGTGAAAAAAGTGTGAAAATAATGTTTATTTGCTTTAACTAAAAACTGAACACTAAACTCCAAGTGTAGCTCTTTGAATTAGATGCTGGACAAATCAGGACTACAAATCAACTACATCTCGCATGAGACCTTGCTGCTCAGCAAGACAGGTGACAGAGCCCTGCAGTTACAATTACAACAACAGCTTTACTACAAGATGCAGAAGTTATGTAGCTGTCTTGAGAGGTGGCTAACTACAAATGTCTTTGATCATTATTTGACTTTGCGAATGACATATGTGAACATCACATCAAGTTTAAATGCAGAATTGCATGCAAAGTGCTATTCCCACTGCAGTAAAAGTCCCACTGTTAATTTTTATGTTGTATAAATATTAAATTAGATGACTGAAACCCAGGGAAAGAGCTGAGGTATTAATATAGGCATATTCCAGGCAGCTGCTAAGCAGTTTTAACATAGATAGATCATTTGTCAAGCACATTAGTAAATACACGTAAAATAATGATATATAATAGTGTAATGATATATAATAGTGTATTAATATATGCATATTAATATGTATACGTAATATGTAATATGTATATTAATAAATACATTGTGGAATTTGACCTACTGGAAAGCAGATATGCAGAAAAGTCTCTAGGAGTCCTAGAGTACAACAATTTGAAGAATAGCCACCAGTGTACCCTTGTGGCCAATAAGGCCAATGGCCTCCTGGTGGTCATTTCGAAGCACATAACCATATGAGATGATCCTCTCCATTCTTCTCAACCCTGCTGAGGCCACACCTGGAGTGCCAAATCCACTTGTGGGCTCGTAAGTGTGAGAGAATGTATAAGAGGAGGAAAGATTCATAACTTGTTTATGATCTGTAGAGGCCTTGAGACTATTGTGAAGCTGAAAGCTAAGCTGAAAGCTAAGCCATTATGATTATGTGGTTATAGGATGTTTGAAGGCGGCTATACATCTGTGAAAACAGGGGTCTCATCTGGTCATGAGGAGCAACTGAGGAATCCTCAACCCAAAAACAACCCACCTCTAAGCTAGTTTGGAGGTCAAACCTGAGGCGAGGGAGAGGAAGACGATGAAGGCAGGACCCTCATAACGAGACCAGACGCCCCCACCAGGGAAAGTTGCGTAATGATAAAGGTGGAGCTTTACCTGTCCTCTGGTCACCTCCTGACACGTACTGGCCCTACATGGTAGGACGCACCAGATATAAAAAATAATCATGGATCTGAGGGGCAGAGAGACTTCCAACTGAGACGTACACTGTTTCTGCAGAGATGTCTGCAAGTTTGGAGCCTGTCAGCCACCTCTTGTCCATCGGGGTGGGGAATGATCAGTCTAGCTATCTTGCTGGCAAGTATCCTCTCTTAATTGCTTTATAGGTGCCTTGTTTTGCAGGGAGTTGCTAAGTAGTCGTCCTGCTTTAGCATGTGAATTGTCCTAAATAAACCAAGGGGTTGATTTTGCTCTCAGTGCGTGTGCTTTCAGTTGCCGAACCCTGAACCCATCCGGAACAGGGAGATATGGAATTATTGCAGTGAGTCCAGCGAAAGGCTCCTAAGATGATGAAGGTATTGGAGCATCTGTCACATGAGGAGAGGCTGAGAGCGCTGGAGCTGTTCAGTTTGGAGAAGAGAAGTTGGGAGGGAAGTCTTATTATTGTGCATAATTATCTGAAGGAAATGTGTAGAGGATGGGGCCAGACTTGTCCCAGTGTTGACGAGGGGAATGATACGAGACTCTAAAGACTCTAGTTTTAATTTCTAGTTAATTTCTAATTTAAATTTAATTTAAATTCTAGTTTTAATTTTGCATTCTTTCTGGAACATATTTTCTCATTTTAAACCCACTTTACAGTTTCTTTAGAAAGGCAGATCATGGAAAGCTGTGTTAGAGTAAACAAAAGTCGTTCTTTAAAAATATAACTCTCTGATATTTACTATCAATGAAACATGGAAGAAAAGCATAAAATATCAACATACAAGTTTATGCCCTACAATGAAGAATGCAATGCAAACATCCAGGAAGATTTGTTTCTTGACAAAGAAATTCAAAGGACAGAGATTTTACAGAATCAGAATGATTAAGGTTGGAAGGGACCTCTAGAGATCATCTAGTCCAGCCTTCCCGCTCAAGCAGGCATACCTGGAGCATGTGGCACAGGGTGGCATCCAAGTGGGTTTTGGAAACCTCCAGGGAAGGTGTTGCGGAGGATCAAATGGACACCACTACACGATCAATGTGATCAAGTAAATGCCGTTTATTAAAGCCAAGATAGCTCTTAATATACTAAATTGCCACATGCAAACTAACAATCTTATTGGATGGTTGCAGCTGTTCACGTAAATTCAAGTTGTGTTAATCCTTGTGTTAATGCCTCCTATCAGGCATTCCTTCCTTATCAGGTCTTAAACGTTTCTTATGCATCCACCAGCTTCACATTTTTTCTTAAACATCAACCAGCTTCACATTGTCCATAAAGGCTGGATTGCTCACATGTCCATTTTCTGCAAGAAATTCCTCCACAGGAAGGAGACCCCATAACCTCCCTGGGCAGCCTCTTCCAGGGCTCTATCACCCTCACAGTGAAGAAGTTCTTCCACATATGGGGATGGAACTTCCTGTGTTTCAACTTATATCCATTATCCCTTGTCCTATCACTGGCCACCACTGAGAAGAGTTTGGCCCCTTCCACCCTACATTCCCACTTCAGGTACTTATACATATTAATCAGATCCCCTCTCAGCTTCTCTTCTCCAGCAGCTGTAGCTGTAGCTGTAGCTGTAGCACCTGTAGCTGTAGCTGCTGGAGCAAGGAGGTTGGACTAGATGATCTCTAGAGGACCCTATCAATGTCAACTGTTCTGTGATTCTGTGAAAAATAGAAATAAAAGTTTTACACTGGATAGGTTGAAAAAATAATTATCTTTCTATTGATTACGCTGCAACCAAGTAATCAAAGAAAGAAAATTGTTAATATTTGAGTTTATCCACTGAATAACTATTAACTTACAAAGCACTCTGACTGTAGAAGTTATGCTGAATAATTGCTGTGTATACTGCTGCTATTTTTCCTCTCTTTCTCTTTAAAAAAAAAAAAAAGGTTTAAAAGGTACTTTATAGTTTATGTATACCTTAGCCAGGTTTGTATACTTTGTATTTAGTTTCAGTACAGTCAGAATGTATTTACTATATATATATACATATATATGCACACACACATAAATTTTGTTTGTTTAGGGATTCCTTTCTCTTCCATCATGACATAGCAACTGCACTTCTTCACCTAGGCTTACCCTACTTCCTCCCTTCCTTTGAGTTGCACTTTCTGAGAAACAGAGTGCTCCTGGAGGCTGGGGAGAAACTGGAGTGATTTTGCAGAAAGTGAGAGGAAGGTTACCACTAGATGCAGTGGTAACACTGGTTCACTTGGGAACTGCAAACACACAGAGAAATAAAATAAAATAAAATAAAATAAAATAAAATAAAATAAAATAAAATAAAATAAAATAAAATGGTGGTCATCTACTGCCACCAGGATCACAATGTGATGACCTCATCTGTCCTGAAAGATCAGCGCTATTAGTAGCCATGGTGACTAATCCAATGTTAGTCCCACTGTGTATAAACACCATTCCTAAAAACAAGTCTCTAATGGTGATTGACTACACAGTTGATAGAGAGATATATCTTTTATTCTGCAAACAATACATTTGTGTTTCTTTCAATGGGTCTAATTTATAACAAGAATTACCACTAAGATAGTGGTTCTAAACTAAAAAGTAGTGACCTTTAAGTTCTGGGCTCAGTAACTGCTAAATTGTAAGTAATTGGTAATTTGGCTACCACTTAACAAGGAGGGCTTTAGGAGGGGGCCATTTCCTGGGGTTCTTTTCTTTTGATATGTTGCTTTTGAACTTTTTATCTGTGAGACTTATTTAGTGAAGTTAGGTTGGATACCTGTCTCAAAGACAAGCAACTTGTTTTATCAAACTAGCTTTAAATCAATAATGGTCAAAAATGGTTTCAAATTTAGTTTTGAGTAAAAAATGAAAATAAACTGCACTTTTTCACTTTATAACTCAGTAAGAAAGCTATCTAATTCCTGGAAAAATAAAATATCATCTAACAGTGTTTTTATTTGAATAAAAGTAAGATTTCACTGGAAATTTTCCAAGGTTATGACTATATTTTTTTTTCTACCTTTTTGCATCTGAATGGAAAAAGATTCTGTGTCCTGAAATAACTACAGAAAGAAACAATTCCCAATGCTTGCAAAAATCTACATTCAATCCAAAGGCAATTGTGTACTGCTTCTTTGAGAATGTTCTTAATTACTTGATGAAATGTATCCTGGCAATATAGCAATCTATAGATAAGAAGTAGCTTCCTTCCTTCCCTCCTTCCTTCCTTCCTTCCTTGTAATAATAAAATAATAACCATGGTAACTACTGCAATGACCAGTTCCGTAGGTTAACATATGCATGAAAAAAATATTCCTCAGGAAATTTTGAAAAAAAAAAAGTGTTAAAAATGTAACTCTAGTCATGAAAATAATATTATTTTAAAATAGATTTACTGAAAATATGATTTGATAGCATCAAAAACCTACCAAGTTGATTGAAGATTGATTAACTGGAGCAAGTGGCTCAAGGGCCTGTTAATATGGTTTTTTTTAAATCTCCAGGAATGGAGATGGAGACTCCACAACTTCTTTGGGTAACCTTTTCCACAGTTCAATCACCCTCACCGTAGATATATATTTTCTCACATATAGATGGAATGTCTATACTTCATTTAGTGCCCATTGCTTCATATATTTCCAGTGGCTGTCATTGAGAAGAGTCTTTCTCATCTTTCTTTACATTGCCCCATCATATGTTTATACACAGTGATAAATGCCTCCTGAGCCTTCATTTTTTTCCAGGCTGAAAAGACTCAGACCTCTCAGTCTCTCCTCATACAAGAGGAGAGTTCTTCCAGCATCTTTACCAGGGCTTGAATGGAGGGGGAGGATCATTTTGCTTGACCTGCTGGCAGTTCAGCCTAGTATAACATTGGCCTTCTTGGACACACTGTACATTGCTAGCTTATGGTTACCCTGTTGTCTACCAAGATCCCCAGGTGTAATACCTAGAATGCAGCTATACACGGGGTTATTCCTCCACAGGTGCAAGACTAGGCATCTCCCTTTGTTGAATCTCATAAAGTTCCCTCTCCACCCATCTCTCCAGCCCGTCCAGATCCCTCTGAATGGCAGCATAGTCCTCATGTGTATCAGTCACTCCTAATTTTGTATCATCTGCAGGCTTTGGTACCATTGTCCAGGTTTTTAATGCACATACTGAACAGCATTGGCCCCATGATCAGTCCCCAGGGACTACACTGCCATTTAATAGCTCCCAGCTAGACTTCATGCCCATTGAGCTTGGTAGCTCAGACAGTTTTCAGTTCGGTTACTTTCCATTTATCTAGGTTGTATGCCATCAGTTTGTCTTTGATGACATTATGGCAGACAGCTTAAAAAGCCTTATTGAAAACAGCCGCCTTTTCTTCTATAGAGCACTACAACTGTAACTACCTAATGTTCATTTGTCTCTTCAGTGCAAAGTAGATCTATATTTTTTCTAAATGCTCTTTTTGACAGACGACCCTGTATCCAGCTACATTATTTATTTTTGTGAATTAAACAGAATATGTTATAAGCTATAGCTATTTGATTATAAGAATGAGGAGTCATCAATTATCAAGAAACATCTAAAAAAGGCTGGTGATGTGTTATGGAAAATTACAAATATAATTAAAAATACATTATCTGAATACCTGAATTTGTTTATTAGGACCAAAACCAACACTGTATGTTTAGGAAGAATCATTCAGTTTCTGGTTCTATATGCACAGCCTTTAGTGTATTTATGATGTATGCATTTATATTTAAAATATTGCTTGCTCTACTGACATACTGCCTTTGAGGTTCTTAGGTGATTGAGAGATACAGTTATCACTTTTGGGGGGTTTATCTGCCATGCTGCCAAGAATCAAGATCACCTTGGTTTCCTGTATGAAGGTTGTAGGGAATCCCTTTCATCTATTATTACAGAAAGATCAGTCTATGCATCCCTTGAATAGTTTAATATCACCTTAGAGGAGATATTTTGAACCAGAGAAAGTTTGTACATAGCACTATCTGCATAGAGTGAGTTGATTGATAAGAACTCAAAACTTTCAAATCTCTTCCCTCTAATGCTTATTAACTCATTGCTTCCTTCCTTCGAAGATTTTTCTCTTCTCTCTCTGTACAACAGAAAAGTCCTGCCTCTGGGTTTGCAATAGAGGACAAGACCACAGTGAATATAATTACAATCAGAACAAAACAACAACAAAAGAAAACAAATTTGCTGCAAAAGTAAAAGAACAGTACTTGCCCATTTTACTAGGGGCAATATTTGCTCCAGACTTACTATTTGCCTACTATGCAGGAAGATTCACTTTAACAGAAAGGAATGGTCATCCTGTCTCTCACTCTTGTGCCTGTCATCCATATTTTCTAAGAACAGCTCAGAATAGTGACACACATGCACAAAGAGAGTTTCTTCCCACTCTCAGTGTGATCAGGTGTCCATTGGATGACATTTAAAATCACAAACACTATTGTTTGAACTCATAACTAAATGTTGTCATGCCACACGTCATGACAGCTAGTTGACACAGATCAAAAACATGTCATGCAAAATGCAACAGTACTTGAGGCTATATCCTAGCCCTGTTTAGTTAACAGATAAATGATGGCCAAAGTTTCAGAGTTTACTGATATTTAGTACATCCCATGACTCTCATTTGGCTGTAGTCTAGGATAGGTTGATTAGAAAAGGAAAGGGAATATTCTAATATTATGTTTTGGACTGGGCCATTTAAGCACTTGTGAAACAAAAGTTGCCAAAAAGTACTGTGGAATTAAGTTGTGTCAACAGTCGGACAAAGAGACCACTCTCTCTATCCCCAAGGTTTCATCCATGAATTTACCCTGTCCACCTATGCAGTCACTACAAAATGTTGGTTATTACTCTGTATGATTCTGATTGAATTGAATGTATTGAATAGGAGTTCATGTGTGCTGTTCGTTTCATTAGGTCATCTTTATCAAAATTTCCCACTGGTACCAATTCTTTTGCTTCTAGTCATTGTCATTATTGCTGATGCACTAGTAGAGAGTATTGCCCATTCATTTCACCAAGAAAGAGCTCTTTGGTAACCTCCTGAAATGCTGTGAATGACAGGTCCTGAGCATGCTGGCACTGCTGTGTACTCTGTGAAGTAGTTTTGCTGAAGTCTTTCATTGAAGGCCATACAAGAAGACAAGAGGATTTTCACTGCTTTTTGCCTTAGCATATGATGACTTTGTGGAGAAAGCACAGGCTGGCAGCCTGGATGGATGCCCTCTGATTCAGCTGATAGTCATTGCTGACTCACACATGGCAGATTTTGTATATCAATATTTTTTTTGGTATGCCCCTGGGAGTTAGGAACAACTGAAGATAGGGAAAACGAGAGTGCATGCTGTATAAGTAAAACAGGGCCTTTGTCAGGAAAAAGAGTCTGGAAAAAAAAAGACCTAATCTCAGGAGCTGTCTTTTTATTTCCACTCACTATTCTTGTCTGAGAATTGGGACATAAAATAATTGTGAAAAACTTTTCTTGCTTTTTCAACAGCTGTCATTTTTCTCTAGGTATCCTCATCATATACACTTCTTCCTCATATGAAAACTCTCCCAATATTATATTTCTTTTTGTGTAATGAAATACAGGCTACTAACAGTGTCATACTTTTATTCTGTACTTTGGTTACTCCATACACTGAGAAGATGCTTTCTTGAGATACTTATCTGTTTTTAATATGTAAAAATGAGACAGTAGAAAAATACGAATATCTATATGTTTATATTAATTTAAGCCTGTCTATTCTGCCATAAAATGGGTAAATCCTTAAATGTTTCAGATAATTGCATTTCTTAACATTGTATAGACTATTAAAATGTTGAAAGACTGATAAATACAATGAGTATATGTCAAAAAATTTGATTATTTTGCCATTTATTGATATGACTGTCCATTTTAAGCACACTTTGCCAGATTTATTTCATTCAAAGTGAGCTTTTTCTCAAATGCAAATAAATCTGTTTTAGGACAGAATGTTACTCTAAAGTGAGAGGTGTTTGATCAGATATTGTTATTATTTTGGGTGACTGACAAATTACGATGAGAATTCAGGATTGTTTCACAAGCCAGTTTGATATTTTAAAACAAGCTATTTGTTCAGGTGACTACTAAAAGTGCCTTCTGAAATATTTTTGCTAACATTTTTTTCTCACTATAATACCCATGAAAGAAAACAAAGTAGAACATAAAATTGATTTTAAAATGCCACATTTGCTACTGAAATTAATATTCCATCTACCCTTTTGGATATATACATAACCCTAAAATTGATATTTAAGATAATAAATATGCTGTTTGCATATTTTTAAGGGTATTGTTATTTCAGATTGCATTAGACACTTTACAGGAGTGATTTGGAAAGTTGTGATTGTGTATCAATTCAGAATTTTATGTGAAATATTCTCCAAGAACATGTAGAATACATATACTGTATAAGTTTCTAACAGCTAATATCAGCAGAAATCCTCATTTTGGATAAAAATAATTATGATATAACATGTAACAATGGACAACTGCATTCCTTTTTAAGGTTTTCAGTCATAAAAATATACTAGGTTTGACATATTCATGCATTTGTACTGAGTAAAAGTGCAAAACAAAAGCTTTAAAACTTAACTATACACCTCTTTTGATTATTTTTTTAGTATGTATGTGGGTGTCATTTCTTTTATGCCTTTAAAGACCTTTTACAGACTTGAGGAAAAGCTCTGTCAAAGCCCATGTTTCCGCTAACAAAATGAAAACATTGTATCCTTCTAAGTCTAAAAGACTTCTAAGACTTGTCTTAGAAGACATCTGTGGACTTTCAGTTTCTGTCTTTGAGTTTGTAGGTATATATTTTTTCCGTAAGGTATTCAGAAACACCAATAAAAAAGACATGTCTTTGCTAGTAGCAAATGACTCTTGATAGTTGTGAGAATCAGGACAATATTCATTCTCTGGGAAAATGGATTAAGGAGATGTTAGGAGGGTCGAAATCAGAAGCAAGAAAGTGACAGAGATACAGTGACAACCGGTGACCGTTATACATCTGTCAATACTCTATCTCTCAGAGTTCCTATCAAATACATATTTATGATTATAAGGAGAAAATTACAGACTGAACACATTATGTATAGGATGCCTAATTATATATCTAGAATAAGTGGCTAAAATTAATAGTAATAACAGACCACAAGTTTTCTACATATGTAATTCATTTGATCTATTTATATGATGAGGTTCTATGTCAGATTCTACTGTGTGAGCTAGTTACCTTGATGCTTAAAACTTAGTCAATGGACATCCAGTAAATGCAGTTCATTGTCTTGCATCTATATGAGATTGACATGATTTATTGTCCATAAATATCTATTTCCAACTCATGTAATGGTTTTCTTGCATAACTTGCCCAGGTATCCTTAGATTTAATCAATCCTGAGTGTTTTTCCTCTCAAAACCGAAAACTTTTCACTCATACTCATTCATTCATACTCAACTGCAAAATGAGCTCAGATTAACTAGAGGAGATGCTTTTCTCATTTATCTTTAGCCATATTCAAGCTGGGTATCTATCTTAATCTACCCAGTGAAATTCTCTATTGTAATTACATAGAAAATAGGTATTTCCAAAATGGGCTCCTAGAAAAGTAGTTTACACTTTTCAGAGAATTTAGAGATTTAAGTAAGAATTAATACAAAATGGATAGCAAAGTCTGTGCTTAAGCCCATTGATCAACTTACTTAAAATTAGAAAAAAAAATGCAAAAACATTGCATCATCTGCAATGATTTTTTATCTCTCTATATCACTAGAGATATAGTGCATTTCTTTTCAGAAAGCCAAGTATAAAAATAGTTGCTACAGTTATGATGGCATAATTAATGGCATATTAAAGATACCTGGCTGATAAATTATAATTTGGCTGAAGTATACAGAAAAAAAAAATCCACCTAGAAACAAGCACCTAGCTGGTGGACACAGAGCAGGTATATAGTTATCCTTTGCTTCTTTCATAAAGAGTTGAAGGTGATAGACATCTTCAGATATTTTTATACCTAAGACTGAAATTCTCTCCAGAGCCTTTCCTTTTTCACTTTTGACTTGACACAGAGGGAGTGCAAGATGAGTAGGATGCCAAAGTATGTGCTTTGAATAAGTGACTGAAATTAAGTAGGATGACAAAAGGTCAGAATTAAGGCTCAAGGAACAGAATTCATGTCTACAAATACGTGACTCCAAAAGATTAATTATAATTTTTCAGTAAATATATCATGGAAGTCCTTAACAAGGAGCAAACAAGATGTGATCTGACAATGGAATCCTCACACTAAAAAGGTCAGGTGTTTTTATTAATGGGAGATGTTTTAGAAGATAGGTAACTATATTTTCATTTTTGCAGCATTGGAACTCACAAGGAAAATGGTATAAATATATGTGCATTTTTTATATATATATTCAAAACAGAAAGATCATGAACCCATGTTACCAATAAAGCTATACAGTGCAAGATAAGTTTTTGTTGCCATTGCATACAAAGTGATGGCGGTTTTCTATTTTCCCTAGGACTATCCTCCTTCAAACTGTTTTAATTATAGTATTTTTCATTACTTTTTTTTTTTGTTGTTGTTCCAAACCACATCACATAACTTTATTATGATGGTAGAGATAGGTGAAAGACCTTATCTTTTGAATCTGCACAATAGTTATACTAGATCAGCAAAATGTGACGATCTTACTCATCAAGTAGTATTTGCATATTCCTGAGCTGTGGCAGGCATGTAGACTCAGCAAATACACTTCAAAGAAAATGCAGATGTTAAAAGGGAAAGAATGAGCATAGATTCTTTCACAAATGCCTTTGAAGGCAATGTAAAATGTCACGTTGCAAGAATTTGAGCAGTTTAAATAGGTTGGCAAGGGATTCAGGACCTAAAGTGATGATTTAAATAATTGATTTTTGTTGTTGTTGTTGTTTTTTGAATGGTGGAATGAGGGTGGCTGTGAATATTTATTGTCGTATAGGGGATAGTATACGTAGCAGACATATGCTACATAGGTGTATATATAGCCATATATATATAGCCACATAGTGAAGCTGAAAAATTGATACCATAGACATCTATATATATTTATTTTACTAAGGTATAGGCCATAGTAATGGAGCTGTTCTGCTCTGCACAAATAATGAAAATTTGGTTTTATACAGCCTTCAATGAAGACATTCCACTTCTGCTTTCTGTATAAATGTTCTGAACAGCATACAAAAGAGCAAAAGCCTCGGAATAATGTATTGGAATAGCTCTGAAGTAAAATCACATAAGTTGAAAGAGGAGAAAAAGAAGTCACCACTATCCATGCTGTCCCAGTTCATCTAGGAACCCCAAAAGTAGGGACACTGGTTCAAATCCCTTTTGGCAGACAAGAGAATCTAGATTTTCCATAATCTGCTGAGTCCTCAAACCACTTAGCTAAAGAACTGCAGCAAGCACTACTGTCACTTATTACTCTTCAGTAGCTGCAAATTATTTCTTCATTTTCTGCCCAAGATTATCTGTTGTATTTATCCTGCAATTTTACTACAAATAAAAAAAAAAAAAATGCATAGCATTTTATGCCTATGGATATCATATAAATTGGAAAGCTCATCTCTTGGGAAGGAGCCAAAGAATCTCAAAATCTCCAAATCCTACTAAATCTAGCCTTGCTATTCATGGTTTAATATAAAAACAGGGATTAAAACTACATTACATATGTTATCTGCAAGACAGCCTTGTATTTTGCCTTTTTATGCTATTTTGCCTCTATTGGTCTGATAAATGATTTGTCCTTTTGATAAGCCTGCTAACATGTTAATTTTGATGTGTATGTACCTTCTTATAGTTAGAAGTCTTATCTTATTAAATGCGCTATATTCATTAACACATGAATTTCTCACAAGTGCCATAGACTTATTGTCAAATAAATATTATTGAAGTTTTATAATGTAGAGCTAAAGTTAATTTAATTTTCTGTATCCCTGTTGTTCAAATCAGTTCAATAGTTCAACTAGGTAAATTATCATAATGTAAGTTATCATTTAATTACTTAGAATATATGAAGCAAATTATTATTAGCTCAAGATAAAAAAAAGTTTTATTAGTTTGAAGAAACACAAATTAGGAAATCATTTATGTTGTCAAAAAGTTTAAAAAAAGTATTTTTTTAAAGTATGATATAAAATATCCATTCCTAGGTGAATAGTAAATAGATATGTGATATAGTGAAACAAACATTTCATCAGCAGAAATAACAGCATGTTAATATGATTTATTTTAGATTAATATTTCTGGCTTAGCTTTTCTCCACATAACTTACAGAAAACCTACAAGTAAATTGTCAAATAATTGCTATGTATTACTAATTTTGAAGTTCTGAAAATGACTGAAATATATTTTAGCATGTTCAAATCATACTTCAAATCAAGCAACTTCCTATGCATTAATTTATTTTTTTCAAATAAATTCATGTTCTCAACAGAAGAGAAAAAAAAATTCATTCCATAGTTAGATACAACAATTGCAAAACCCTATAAATGAGGATTTATTTCTGTAAACTAAGAAGACAAAATTAGCTTTACTTCCTCAGTGACAAACGTGTCATAGAATCATAGAATCCTTAAGATTGGAAGGCCCCTTTAGAGATCATCTAGTCCAACTCCTCCCTGCACTCACAGGGTCACCTACAGTGACCTGACACCTACAGGACACTGCACAGGATTGCATCCAAGTGGGTCTTGAATATCTCCAGAGAAGGAGACTCCACAATCTCTCTTGGCAACATTTTCCAGTGCTCTGTCACCCTCACTGTCAAAAAAATATATATCCTTAGGTTCCTGTGGAACTTCTGTTGCTTCATTTTGTGACCATTTCCCCTAGCTCTACCACTGGCCACCACTGAAAAGAAACCACCCCTCTCCTCCTCACTTCCTCCCTTGAGACAGTTATATACAGTTATCAGATTCCTCCCTCAGGCTTCTCTTCTTGAGGCTGAACAGGCCCAGCTCCCTCAGCCTTTCCTCATAGGGCAGATGTTCCAGGCTCCTGAGAATCTGTATCAGGAAAAAGGGATAGAGAAGGAAAAAGATAAAAATACTTTGAGAAAAAATAGAGAATAGATGAAGAATGGTTTGTACCATATGAGCCCATTAGAGATGGACTACAGGGTTTGATAAAATAATCCAAAATAGCTGAATACAAAAAACAAAAAAAAAAACAAAAAAAAAAACACCTTCTTTTTGCAATCTTATTTGTTTTTCTTATTTTTACATCTTACAAAATCATTTTTAAATCTACCTAGGCTGATCATACTGTCTTTCCCTGTCCATATCCAATATAGACCTTGATGAATTAGTTCTGAGAGATGTATGTGATGAATTAGATTTTATTTCACATGGAGGAATGAAAATATTTTCTTTCATTATTTCACTTAATTGAATACATAGAAACTATATGGCTATGCTCTATGAAACTTTTACTTGTATTAGTTTCAGATGGTCGCAGGAGCACAGATGTATGATGTTCCTGACAAACCGTTGTAAACCACAAGTTGTGATTTTGTATAAAACAGGGCTGAATTTTGATCTTTTATTATTTACAAAATGGGATCAGAAAAAGTGTATGATGATTTTTATGATGTTTTAAATTAACATTTTCCATATCTTAATATGTCTATTCTTATAAAATCACATTCCTGCCAAGCATCACTCATTCAAAGTGGCAATTTAATACCGCCTATGCTGTCATTCAGTCTTTTTGGACTGTCACTCAGAGACCAGCCTTCAGAGAGCCAAAAATTTTTCCCTGAAGCAATTCCTGTAGGCTTCAAGGAGCAACTGAAACACAACTGAGACTCTCTTCTATAGAAGAGGCAGTTGAGAAATATTGTTTCCTCACCTCTCATTGCTCTTCTGTTGGCTTCTTGCATCTATATAATCAGGGCTGCAATGGAGGGATAAAAACATCTTCCAAATTACCTTCTCTCTCACACACCAGTCTCCCATCCATTATGTTGATGCTGCAGTGGGGGAAAAGTGGGAGAATGGGGTAAAACNTTTTTTTTTTTTTTTTTTTTTTTTTTTTAATTGATATTCTACTACTAGTTTGGCTGCTGAAACTAGGTAACACTGTAATTTGATTCCAGCAAAAACTGATTTTGCCTTACTAGCATGCGGGAGGAGAGGCAAATGTATTAGGTGGACTTAAAGCCTGTACTAATAAATAAGAGATATGAACGTGACTATGTAAATAAGAGAGTGAAGTCATGCATGTATCAACAAAAAAAGATCAATCCTGATCATTTAGTTAGGAGGAACAGGATTCAGCTGTCAGTGAGGTTCATATTTATATGACTGCCATTGCTAGAAAAGGCACTGCTCTGTGTTGTTTTGCATGAGGGTATATGTGTGTATCTGTGCACATGCCTTTTGCTGATGCCTGCTCACTGGGTAGACCTACAGAAGGGGACAGCAGAAACTACATATGTCATGCTGGGACACAAAGAATCTCCTTGCTTTGAAAGTGCACAAATTTGGCTCTAATAAACTGGGAAGGAGGAGTCCCCAAAGCCCTGAAGTCCATCAGATCCAGTCTTCTTCTCAGTGAGGAGCATGATAAAATTTAAGCAGTTTGACAGTTGTATTCTGTATGCATGTTTGGCTTCCCGAAATATAATGTAAACTACTACATCTTATATAATACTGAGAATAAAATTCTTTACAGAACAGTTCCCATATGCTTTGGTGCTTTGTACACTAACCCTGCTGTGTGCTCCAGACTCCTTCACTTGTGTCAGTGTTAGGAAACATATTAGAATGACATTAGAAATTAAGGCACAAAGCCTGAAGAAGAAAGCAAAAATAGTTTAACCTAATTCTAATGTGTAGGTATCTATTTCCCCAAACACAGTAAATATCGAGCCAGAAGTAATTTTCTTCTCTCTTCAATATATGAGGATAATTAGCCTTCATAATTAACACCAAAACAGACTTCATGCTGAACAGAGAGTTATCTGACATTATCGTGTGTTTACACTGTGCTAGATAATTGCAAATGTTGAGGTCAGAGTTACATTTTAAATCAGTTATTAAATACAGGGCTGTATGAAAGTACAACAGACCAACCATGTATGGCTCTAAAACTTCTCTCAAAAGACAAATGCTCACCTTCAGGAAAGTCTTTCCTTCAAACACGAAAATTTTTGTTCGTTTGTTTATGTTTTGATACAAGAAGTGAAAAAGTTGATGAAGTAAGCTGCTTTCATGGACCTGCTGCTCATGGATGTTCATGGACAAAGAATAAAGGAAGAACATCAGCAACAAAATAGTTAATGGCAACCTTGCTTGAAATAACTATGAAATGGTGGAATTTAAGAGCTTGAGGAAAATGAGGGAAACAAGTAGCAAAAGGATGAACCTCCATTTCTGAAGAGGTCAGTTTATATAGGAAGCTAGTAGGTATAACCATATGAGATACTGTGCTGAAAAAGAAAAAGGGCTCAACAAAGCTGATCTTCAAGAATGAACTATGAAAGCAAGAAGGAACCATTTGGCGCAAAGCTGAGCATGTCAGCAGAATGCCAGTCTGGCTAAGCAGCAAACTTTTAACTGACCTCAGAAACAAAAAGCAGCTTGCAGAAGAGGAGAGTGGGGATAACTAGGGGAATGAAAGTCAGAACATTCAAGGATGGAATCCAAGGATTCAAAGCTCATCTGGAGTAGAAACTAAAGCGGGAGTGAAGTTCAACAAGAAGGGTTTCTGCAGATACTTTGCTGTCAAAAGACCAAGGAAAATGTGGATATGCTGCTGAATAGGGGAGGATACATGGCTATGAAGGACCTGTAAAAGGCTGAGTGCTGTATTTGTCTTCCTGGAAAAGGTCTACCTTCAAGATTCTGCTACCTACATAATAGAGTTTTGAAGATCCATAATAAATGAAGACAAAAGTAAGGACTGTTTAAACAAACTAGGAAGGATGAACTACATTGGAGGGAGCTGATGAATGTTTAATAAAGTTTTGGAGGAAGGCAGTTGTCACATACATGCCCACAAAGGATGATGCAGAGAAGCAGATCAACCTGATCACTGTCCCCAGGGTCATAATGGAGCAAATCCTCCCAAAGTAATGTCCAGGAAAACAAAAGACAAGAAAAGGAAAGGACAAGAAGGGAATACTTACCACTCATTTGGACTCTTTTGTCCATGGTTGCCTTCTATGATGAAATGACTACCTTTGTGCACAAGAGAAGAGGAACCATGTAATTTACTTAGAATTTAAAAGGCTTTGATATAGTTTCTCATAAAGTCCTTGTAGCCTAAATGGTGAGGTATGAAAGGGATATGTGGACAGAAAAAAAGTGTTGAGAATGGCTGGACCACTGGTCTGAAAACATTATCAGCTGTAGTTCTAAGTCCAGCTTGTAGCTAGCAATACATGACATTTATTTCTTCAAAGACGATGTGCAAAATTTGCAGTGAGGCAATATAATTAACTATAGGGAAAATAATTAAATATAGGGAAACAAACCAAACCAAACCTTCACGATGAAAATAGTCAGAAACAAAAACAAGATGCCAAAAGAGGTTGTAGAATCAGCATCCTCGGAGATTCTCAAAAAGCAACTTCACAAGGCCCTGAGCAACCTAATGTAATTCTGAGGTTGACTTTGTTATGAACAGGAAGTAAGATCAATCTGAAAAGATTTTCAATCTTCAATCTTTATCCTTTTCAATCTATATTATTCTCCCATTCTCTGTTTACACTCATGCTGCCACATCACTGAAAGAAAATAAATAAATAAACATTAATTAAAAAAGAGCAAAATAAAAAATATGATTATATCTTTTAGCAATTCCTTATTAGAGAGAGAGAAAAAGTCAACCATCCTGTTTCAAGAACCCTTTTAATAGTCTTTAGAGGCCTCATAATTAAACATTCTAAATTAAATTCACCAAACTTCTAGTTAATCTGCCACTATTTTTTTTTTTTTCTGGCTTAAAAAGGACGGAATGCTTTTCTTCCTTGTTGCATTTGAGACTCTCAGCTATGAAATTATGAGCTTGGGTAAGATGATTAAGTAGCTCATCTGTCTTGTACAGACCCCGAGATTTAGGAAACTGTTGTTTAAAGTGGGAATTCTGGATCAAAAAAGGGATTGTTGTATATGACATTTGTCATTTTTCATATTCCACTTGAAAGTCCACTTCTAAATACTAGAAGAAAGCAACTTTTTAAGACAGTTGTAACTTTTTAATATAAGACTCAGAACAACTTCTTAACTGTAGAGAAATGCAAACTCTAAGATGGATTTGTGTACCATTAATAGAAGTTCAGGTCTTACTGAACTTGAATATCCTATCAGTGATGATTAAGAACTTTTTACTTTGCTAGAGTGGCTGAGATAATCATATAGATGCATCAGAAGCTTGAGTTACAGTATATCTGAGTGCTGGAAACCTATATAATAAAAAAGATAGTTAAATTGTTCATTCTGAAATCAATTTATTGGCAAATGTATCTCTCTTTAAAAATAAAATAAAATAAAATAAAATAAAATAAAATAAAATAAAATAAAATAAAATAAAATAAAATAAAAATAATTCCTTAGTTGAAAAACATTTAAAAGTCTATATGTTTGGCTTAATAACATCATAACATTAATAAATGACTGAAATAATCCTCCCAAGCATCCTTTCCTATTATTCAGTATTATGAATAAACTATTACTCAAATTTGCAATCTTCCAAAGGCCTGATTCTCAACTGAATATAAATTAGCATGGATTTATTGAAATGTGTAATTTGATGTGTAAATGTGTAAATTGACGCACTTCTGACATTAGTAGAACTATATTGATTTAAGTGAACTGAGAAACGTGCCACTGAAATTCCTCAGTATAGTTTGTTCAAATATATAAATATATTTCTCTGTGGACATAAGGACGGTTAAAGTTTCCTAAGTCTTATACTCAATTTGCAAATAAACTACTTTCCACAAGGATTTTTTTTTTTTTTAATACATAACTTTAAAAGGCTAAGTATGTGATTCTTTGGGTCAACTTTGGGTCTATTTACAGAATAGACCATAACAGCCACATTTTGAAAAGAATTTTTTCAGAGGGAGGATTTAAAATAATTTGAAAAGTAATTAATTTATATGTACTTAGCTCTGTAAAGGTTGTTTTCTTGTGATCTTTATTGAGTTGTTCCTTATGCCTTAAAAAAAAATGACTAAATACTTTGGTTTTGGTATTTGTAGTACTTGATATTCTTCTCGTCTGTCAGAGTAAGAAGTTTCAGCTTCTTGTACTATTCTGTTTTTTTAGTGTTGCACACTTTGTGTGTGAAAGTTTAACAGGTTTAGTATAATTCATACCAATGAGATACATGACTAACTTTTGTAATGATCCTAAGAAGAGTTTGAATAGATAATTAGGCATTTTTGGAGATCTTCTCTCACAGAAGTTGAATTCCACAGCAATTGTACAACTATAGGTTGGGAATTCTGGTGTCTTAATGAGAACAGGTCTTAAGGTACTCCTGAACATTAACTACAAAGTGTACACTCAGAAGCTACATCAGCTTGGATATTTGAACTCCTAAGTCTGACAACTACATGGCCTATTCATTTCCCTGGGAGGGGAATCCCAAATCTTATATTTTGCTTCTTGGTAAACATAAGAAAAAACACACTTAGTTCCTAGATATTCTAAGATAAGCTCATCGACAACACTCTTCTAAGAACCATGTAGGTACTCTGTGTCTGCACTGCAGTCAGCAATGCAGAGGGGAAAACCATGAGAATAGTACACAGGAAATCTGACTTTTTTTCAAGGAAGGCTTTAACTCATGCTTTACTTATAGACTTAGCAAGAAGAAAGAAATCACTGTTTTGTACCTTTTTGTTTTGTTTTGTTTTGCACTGTTCATTGATTATTATATGAAGTATTCAAATGGGACTGCATAATTAATAGTTTTCTGAAGTACTTACTTCTAACCAAAGGCTCATTCAAGCACTATATTAAAATATCCCAAAGAAGCACTCTTAATACTTTAGGACAAAGACATTCATGTAGTAGATCACCTTTTCAATTATATATTTGCTCAATTTTCTCTGCAGATGGTCATTAGAAAGATCAGAAATGTGCTTTTCATCATTTTGAGCAACATCAAAGAATTCCTATCTTGCTATATATTTAAGAATATATGCAGGTTATATAAAAAAAAAAAAAAAAAAAAAAAAAAAAAACCCTCCTTTGAATTACAGCAGTAACAATTAGATTAGATTAGTATGTTTTCAGTAGAAATTGAGGTTAAAGTCAAATTAACCATTTAACGTGACCAATATTTTTCATAGTAGCACAGATACAGCAATTTTATTCAATATTAATGCCATTTCATTTTCTTCTGCATTAGGATTTTAACAATATTGTTGAAACAAAAGTATTTGTTTGACAAACAAGAATAAAAACTTTTTTAAAAGTTTAGTTTGTTTTTTACAGAATGTGTTTCATATATCATGTATTCTAGACAGAGCGTACTCTATCGTGAGTATTTAGATCTGGAAAAATAGATGTTCTGCTTCTCAACTATATTGTATTTGATTGTTGTCAACTAGAAAATGTGAGAAACAAGACTCTTCGAAAAGAACTAAAACATGTACCTCTAATGATACTTTTATAAAAGATTGTAAAACTGCAGTAGTCACTTAAGCTAATTAGGAGCAGTATGGGAAACAAACATATTTTAAAAAATAGAAAGCAAAATAAATACAGCAAAATAATTCTCAGGATCATGCCTATTCTCAGAATTTTTAATGTGTATTTCATATCTTAAGTATATCATATTTTTAATGTTCTCATGGAAAATTAATACAGATATTTAATAATAAAGACTGCAGTTTCATTATTAAGTCTTTCTGTTTGCAAATCCTTTCAGATATTAATATTTTTATGTAAATCATTTCATATTTAAGGGTTTTTTTCCAGAGTGGAAAAGCAAGGAATATTATGACCTAAATGCCTGTCATTCTGATGCATTTTGAGATATGTCTCAAAAATAAGGTAGAAAAAGAATGTATGGAAGGTTTCAAAATAAAAATGGCAAAGGGGATGATGAAGCATCTATTTTCAACGTCACGAGTATGTGTGTTTGTGTGTGGGGGGAGTGATTGTAGAACCAAAATGATGTCTGCCTTGCTATAACTGAGTTTCTGTCCTTCTCCCACAAAGACAGGAAAATAAACACCTACAGCAATAGTCCAGTTCTCTTTATTTTTTATATCTAAAATATTTTCTGATTTTTTTGTTATTAAATATTGAATGAAGCATTGTCTAAGTTTATGGGTTTCTACAAAAGATCCTGTAGATCTTCTCAAGTTGTCCATGTAAATACTGTACGGAGAATATGAACAAATTTAAATAATATTTTTAAAATAGGACCTTCCAATTCAATCTTTAATTGTACTGAATAATAAATGAAAAACATTCTACCGATCAATGGCATATTTATGCCATTCTATGAACTGCTCTCTGCAATAAATCAAGTCCTAAATAAGCCACTTATATTCAATGCACATGATGATGATAAAATATACAAGCACACCAGCACAAAGTCAAACAGCAGAAGCTGAAGATCACAAAGCTAAGATCCAAAAACTTTAAAGCTATTTCTGCATTGATCCACTCACTTCTACAAAGAGCGAAGGTCAGATCAAATTGAGAACTTAAAAGCTCAGGTGATCATCTGTTTCAAGTTACTGGAATATATAAAAATAGTAATAAAAAAGTGCCTAGGGATACACTAAGTTTAAAAAAGTAAATTTCTTATGAAGTTTTGGTTCATCTATGCATTAACATTGTATTTAAAGATGAGTTTTTGGACCTATAAATAATTTAAGAGACTAAACACAATTGTGACTATGAATACTCTGACTTGTTAAATTTAGACATGGAAGTACCTAATACCTTTTAGCAGCTTAAATTTTTTTGCTTACAAGTTTCTCAAGCATTTATTACAGCATTTTTCTCTATATCTATCATATCTATATATCTATCTATATAATCTATATTATATATATTTACATAATAAACACACTAAAAAAAATCGCATTCAACTGTAACAGACTGTTTGTTAAGCATTCATCTAGTTCATTGATAGATTCAGTTCATATCATATTCCCTGGAAATTTCCTGCTTTCTTTTCCAGAGGATTGCCATAATAACAGGACTCCACATTTACCTAGATAAAAACATTCTTCAGACATTCTGAGAAAGTTTTTTACAATGTTCAAATAAAAAGAAAAAAAAAAAAGATTTTATAGGAGCTTGAAATCACACTACTGAAGATAATTCTTTAGATGAATAGAATATTTACTTGCAGAAATGAACTACTAATTTCTCCTCCTTGATTCCAGGATTATTTCTGTGTTTTCTGTATTTTATACAGAAATATAACCTTTATAAAGGCTTTTTATACAAAAATAAGCTTCCTATGAAGCTTCCTATAAAAGCTTCCTATTATAAAACATTGAGGACACAATTATTAGAACCTTATATGTTGAAATAATAATAAAAAACATGTATAATTTTGAAAATATGACTGAGGAATTTTCAGGCTTTCTAAAACTTTAGGATATCTGGAGTTTCTAAAATACTAAAGTCACACAAAAAGTGATGCTAATGGAATCTTATTTCTTAAAAACAATGCATTCTTTACTATTTTAGAAGAATAATGATGATTTCTATGGAATGAATGCTCGTCCCCCGGTAAACTGTGGAAAGCTTAGGCCAAGCGTGTTTTGTTCAGAAGATTTCAGCTTCACCCAGCCAAAGGGGCATAGAGGAGAAGTGGGTATTTATAGATTCCTCTTGAATCAGGAGAATGGAATTTTTTGCTGTAATGGAAGCTCAAGAGAAATTTATGGCTGGTCTCTGTTTTGGGTAGCTAGACATTATCTGAACTGGCATCTTTTCAAGTGCTTAATTCAAGCTGCTTTATAGTATTATAAACACTGCAGCCACAAGTGAGCACACTTGTCTCTCCACTGCCAGTGGGCTCAAACGATAGTTAAAATAAACAAACACCTGCTTATTTGGGAGACCAGATTACTGAATAAAACAGATATTGAATTCTAGATTTGTATTGCGAAAGGTAGGCTCCAGGGATTGGATTATTTTGATTCTGATTCTGTTTTGCTTTAGCTCTATCCTATCAACTCCCTCCAGCTTCTCATATATTTTTTTTTTTCCACATAGCTTGTCAATTTGGGGGGCTTTTTTAGCTTGTATTATTCAATTCTGAGCTTTCTTCAGTTTTCTCTGCTTGTAGTACTGGAGGGCTACCCAGAGTTTGCGTACATCTGCATAACAAAATTTCGTCCCTGTTCTCTTCACATATCTAATTGATAAGTCTGGCCATTTGGCATCATTTAACTTTATATACATGGATGTGCTTCAGCGCATCTTGAGGTTGTCATTTCCCCAGTCGCCATGGCAAAGACTTGCTAGAGTGCACTACAACTCCTACCCAATCAATATTTTCCATGAAAAACAAGCACAGAAGAGTGATAGCTTTAGTACATATCTGCATCTCACTGTCATTTAACTGATTTGGAGTAGGATGCGGGTGGGATATACCCCAAAACTTGACATCTGGGAAATGGTCTCTGGTACAGACGTGCCTCAAATATTTTATAGAACCAGAAGGAATCAGAAATAGCGTGTCCCTGCCAGTCTCTAAAAGGAATACTAGCTAATCTGCTTGCATTATAAAGTAGTCATATTTAAAGAGATACTGCCCCTTTTACAAAAGTATTACAGTCTGCTCGCTGCCTATTCAACTGACAGAGGGAAGAGGCATTCAGCCTCTGCTTTCTTAAAAAAGAGGTGGAGGGGAAAGCAAGGGTGGGAGAACTGAGCTGTCAAATGTAAATGCCTGATGTGTGATCTCATAGCCAGTCTTGTTCTCCCTCATGCTTCCTCATATGTCTTCCTCATGCTTCCTCATAAGCATGTCTGCTTATCAGTCTCACTTGTCATGTCTTCTTCAACTTAGGTAGGGATTCTACCAAACAGGGTAGAGATTCTTTTTACTGAATCTGGGAGCTATACGACATATTTATGTGTAAAAAATTGTATTCCAATCAGACAAAAATATTTTATCTCAGTAAACAAAAGCATAAGTGAAACACACATATCTTCGTAGAAGCTATGCTAAAGTCTTATACCAAACTGAAGGATGCTAGTTTTTAGAAACCAAAAAATTCTGTGCTACCTATGAAGATATAAAAATAACTACTTTGGACATTTTTTTGCAACATTAATAAATTGTACTTTACCAAAGTAGACATAATCATATTCTTCAGACTGAAATCAAATATTTAGGAAACAAAGAGCTTCGGTATATGACTAGCCTTTCAAACAGCATAGAATATCAATATTAGGGCAAGAAAGATAAAAACAACCTTAGCCTTTAAAAAAATCAAAGGAAAAGAAAAAAAGAAGAATAAAAAGTTAGATATGGGTATTTTTATTTCATTTTATATTTTTATATTTATTTTGTAATTTTTGTATTTTACTGTAATCTCATTTTAATATTATTTTTTTGAAAACAGGATCTGGATATTAGGAAGGGAGAAGAGAAGCAATGTGTCACTCCTTCTCCTGAATTTTGAAACAGCTTGAGATAGGAAAAGAATTGAGGATCAATAAAAAAATCAAGATCATGAAAGCACTGTAAATGCTTAAATTTTTGGTTTCAGTTTAAGAAAGCTTATTGTCTCTTTTTCTGATTTTTTTTTTCTTTCAATACAGAAAAACCTTAAGATGGATCATTAGGAAGAAAAAACTTTCAATCTTCAAATTTTATGATATCCAACTCAGAATTTTCTGAACATGGTAGAATATGTGGATTAAAATGAACAATGTTCCTTTTTATACTGTAAGTGTTTTTTTTTTCTTTTTTATGATCTCTTGAAATGCTATGTGATTGGAGAATGGAAAAATGCTCGCCGCATGGCCTGTGCACACAAGGGTGCCCAGTCCAGTGTATTGTACCAGCTGCCTGTGTACAGCACTGTCTGCTCTGTCAGCACATAGTGATTGTTCCAGGCCACCTAAAACGTGGTTTCAGGGTAAAGTCTTCAGGGCTGTGAACCATTCAACTGTTTCAAAAACTATGATTTTACAGTAATAGGAGCCTGTTTGCATGCATGCAAACTTAATCTGTTCTTTATGTATATGTATACCCTACAGTAACTATATAGTTCTTATACATGCATTAAAAAGCATAGATTTACCTCTGTGATGCTTAGTAAACATCAGAGTTTTACATCTTTACTTGCTTGATTTTTTTTTTTTTTGTTTAGAATATAATAGCTTCAGAAATCTTATACTTTATCTATTGTTTGGTATGGAAATCACAAACTTGATCTTAAAACTTTAGAGAAGAGCTGGTCAGTGTGGTTGGCAGCATAATTTACCAGCGGGGGGAGAGTTGGTAACAACAAAGTCTTCACACGGAAGTTGTATGCTATTTCACCATACTGTCCATGTTAACGAGAACAGACCTGTCAACAGTGTATTTGAGCTAGGGGCATTTGTCATCACTTGTCAGCTCTTACATCTTTTTCAGACCAGGGTTGTATTTCCCTTCCATGTCAGGTTTTTGAGATGAGCCCAATTATGACTCTTAGAAGGCAAAGACAAGGGTGCAGTGGAGTGGATTTCCCTGAGTAATTACAGCTGTCAGGACTGGTAGTATTTATGATCCAGACTCATTAAACACGACACAAAATCTCCTTGCTACATACTGGGACTTTGCACGTCTCTTCTGAACAAATGACTGCTGCCATTGATTGCAGAAGTCCCTGAGGAAAAGATTTCAGGGGCAACAGCCAGGAGAGGCAACATGCAGGCAGAAAACAAGTGAAGAAGTTGGTATCTCCTTAATGCATACCTCAAAATCATAAGTCTCAAGCAGCACAAAACAAATTGCTTGGCATGATGTCATTTTGAGTAGTTGTTTGGTTTCTATACACAGACTTTCAAGGACAGTGTGAAAACAACTATTCATAGGTATAGTCTCGATTATGTTATCTGGTTTAACTGAGAGAGGAGTATCTGTAATGTCTTAAGAGATGGAGTTTTAGGCTGCAGATTTTAGTACATCTTTAATTTCAACAATGGCTGACTTAGTCTAAGTCACTAAGGCAAAAATTAAATGAACCAAAATTTTTAGGAATTATGAATATGTATTTTAACACTGTCACATTAGGCATTGTTTTTTTTTGGACAGCATAAAATACTTTTCCTTCTATAGTTTCCATGACCCATCCAAGGGAGATATGAGAGCAACCTCAGAGATATCCATCAATAGATGACATAGATACAGGTTAGATACAGATGATTCCACAAAGTAAGGCAGAAATTATTCTTCAATATATATTTTGACGGAGAGTATTGCTATTTTTTTTTTTTTTTTAGTGAATAACTAGATCGTACAACAACATTTTTTTTTTTTTTCTGGAGGTGCTGATACAGAAACCTAAAGTTATGGCAACAGCAACAATTGTTATTAAGTAAGAATATAAGTATACATTACATGTTTGCAACAACAGGACATAGGAGGGTTGGGATTAGACAGTTTCTGTGAGAAAATCTCCATCAGTAGAAAATTACTATATTGCCTTTTACCCACAGGGTCAAGGTCTCAGACATGAAATAAGGGAATTTCTATAGAAAAGCTATAGCAATCTAGAGGTAAATTCTTTAGGCTCTGCTTTATGTAACTCAGGAATAGGTAATCCTAGTTTGGGGGAAAATTATATAGAATACAGAGGTGTCAGCTGATTCAAGAGAATTGATTACAAAGAAAGTCATCTTCTTAATGCTGAAAAGAAGGTAAATCTATAAGAAAAAAAATTAGGAATACAAGTCTTTTGAGATTAGAATTGTAAACTAACTTCAGTTTATCTAAAAATATATTGCAATAATAATTCCATGAGCAAATCCTAATATTTTAATATAGCATATTTTAAAAAGTTTTATGATATTATTTTTATTTTATTTTTATTTTATTATTTTTTATTTTATTATTATTTAATATCAATTTCATGAGAGAAAAAAATGGTATAAAGAGCAGCAGTGAATATCATCTGATTTTTGTTAAGCAAAAAATAATACATTTAGGCTAAAGTGCTTTAATGATATTTATCATAGCTTGGATAAATTTGAACTAAACTTTTTAAATAGCTTTGCACACAAGAATTATTTCCTACTTTACATCATTTTACTGTAAATATGCAGTGAATCATGATACAACTAGCACAGTGAGAACCAGGCTCCATTTGAGTTAATGAAGTTATTTATTTTAGGCCTTCAGTGGGGTGGCTGGAAAGCAGGCTGAAACACAGCATGCTCTGCAACCTTTGTTGCATGTGTTTACGTAGTTGGCCTTGTGATGCCCAAAACTCAGAGCCCACATATCGTTCTGAAGGAGCCTAAGCAAATCTGTCAATCCTCCAAGTCACACAACATTGCTTCAAGGTATGCAGAGGAAGTGTTGATGGCTTGCAGCTAAGCAGGCCCTCTGTTATCATCCTCAGCTTATCCACAGGAACTGCAAATATGCTTTTGGCCTCCTAAAAGGACAAAAAGGTCCAAATTTTCCATTCCTGATGCTGTATAATTTTCCTAAACCCATGCCTGGATATAAATTTACATCAGATCATTTGGACAGTAAGCCCATTTCAGATGACAGAGATGGGGTGAGGCACACTTCCATACTTAGAATGCAAAACAGAAATAGTCCAAAGGGTTTCACCACTGACTTCAAGATTGTGTGAATCTACAAACACGATTATGAAGAAAATCCTTATATTCTGGTATATATGGATTATACATACATATATATACATTTTACATATACATCTATTTGACTCTTCTTCCTCAGATGTGTCATGTGTGCATTTTTAAATCTCCTTAAATAATATTCCTCAATGTTATATTACAGTTTTAGCAGTCCAATACATAGCTGTGCATATTTAGTATGTGGAGAAAACAGAGATACATTTATTTAATCTTGTAGCGTGTGAATTTGTTCAAGTAAATCTGAAATGGCTTAGGGGTGAAAAAGATTGATAGTGAGAATATTTAGATCTACTAGTGAGTTATACAGAAAGAGATTGTCTATAGAACAAATACACAAATCATAATTTTGTTAAAAAGAGAAGTTCTAATAATGTTATTTTACAACAAGAATATTGAACCATTAACATAATCATTTTTAAACCATTGTTATAGGATGCTACTCTTAAACTTTTACTATTACAGAAAATGAAAATCACAATAAACACTGAGAACTTTTACAATCTTTTTTTTTTTTAAAGTTCACAGTACATCTATTTAATTCATTATGCCTGTATCTCTTGAAACTGATTAAGTCAATTAAAATTTGTGTTTCCTAATGTCACTTTTTTTTTGTTTCATTTTGTTTTAACACATTTAACTGACTGCTTAGAATCCTTCTCAGTAAAAATACTCAAAACAGATGATTGATTTACTGATCTTCTCACACTGTTACATGCCTTCTTTTTCTAGTTTATTCTTTAGGGAAGGGAATAAATATTGAGAAAATATAATAAAAGCAATTTTAGTCATATTTAAAATGTGCTCTGTGTAAGCTACCCGTTATAATAAGGCAGATTTATACAGTTCTAACTTAAAACTGAGGATTCCTTTCACATTCTGATTTAAAGTTTTGGAGAATGAGTATAAACCTGAATGCATGCTGACACTGTGCACTTGACAATGTTGCCAAATCTAATTTCACCCAAGAAATAAGTCAATAGCAGACTAAAAATGTTAAATACACTAAATGCTAGCAGTCCATGTCAGACCTACATCACATTTTGCCCCTTGAAGGGAGTAAATCTTTGAGTCAAACGATATTAGCAAACAGCCAGCAGAGAGTAAATTTGTTTGAGGAGAACATTTGTTGAATTAGACTAGGTTTAACAGTGTTGAATAGTAGCTGACATACCAGTGGGGTTACCTATTGTAATTGTTAAAATATTTTCTTTTTCTTATATTGATATATATCAGTTTGATAGTTTTTGCTGATATACCAACATGAATCATAAACTGTGTTATCTAAAATGGCAAAAGTACACCAAAATAAGCATATTTTTGCACCAAATTTTGAGTTTGTATGAATGTTGATAATTAATTTTTTTCTGACTTATGCAAATCCTTGCATACAATGTTGAAATATGTTAGCTCTTCAAAAAAATTAAAAAAGAAATATTGTTTTGAATAAATATATGAAACTGATTAGTGACAGAAGTCACTGTTAAATGGTGCTGTAGTGCATTCTTACTCAACAAATGTATTGCTATTATTTATTCTACTTGTAAAAGTAATGCATGCTAAAATAGTAATCATGATTGTCTCTTCTTTTTGAGAATATAGTATATTGCATGCTTACCAAGTATGGTGACATGCTTTTATTGTTGAGTTCCATTGAATTGGCCATAGGGAAAAAAACTATATTCGGAATGAATTACATATGAAATATTTAATATAGACTTTCAATAAAATATGTATATGAGCTTTCTTTTTCCAATATGCAGTAAAGTCTTTATTTATTTAATATATTAGACAGCAAAAGCTGTCTACTGTCTATTTCAAAGAGGTCTTAGCTTCAGATTAGATGTTCTGTTTCTCATCAGAAAGTACTAACTGTTTGGCTAGCTGTATTTGACAAAAAACAGTTCTTGAATGTTAAAATAACCTATGGTGATTTTTCCATTGAAAATAAGCACCACACATTGCATTGTCAAAATTATTTAGGTCACCATTTCTGAACATAGTTATAGGTGTTTTCTCTTGCTTCTCAAGTATCTGCATGATAAAAGCAGTCATATTTTGTGTTTCTTAGTTTTCCGCTTTCATCATAACTTCTTAAAACAATTGACAGACTTCACAGCTACATGAATCTCTGCAAATCTCTCCTAAAAGAACTCAGAACCACCAAGCTGTATATATCAAGGTATTATGATCAGTAAAGAAGTAAGACTTCTTTACATGAGACTCATGTTACCCTATGCCCTTGAAAGAATAACATCAGTTCGTTGAACATTATTGACACCAGGTCAGTCATTTTAGCAACAAAATATTATTGCAGAGGGATGAATAAAAGTCTTGTAGAAGAATTTACTGTTTTGACAAAAACGAAATTTCAACTTTTGGAAGATTTTACTAAATTGAAGGACTTATTTAGTCACTGAAAGCCTCTTATGACATGCTTTGCTTCTGGGAGAAAATCTGCAGCATCTCAATAAAGTTTTAGTTTATATGCTTTACATTTTTCTAATTTATATTTTAATATGCCAGCTAGCTGCCATCTATAAAAATCCACTGTGGTAATAGCCTCTGAGACACTCTAGTATTCCAATAGTAACAAAGAAGTTGGTATCAATGTCTCAAAGAAAACACTAAAGTACTAAGGAATCAAACCTTAAGAGGAGAATGCAGATTTAAAGTCTGTAAGTATTACCTCTATGAGACATCACAGTATTATTTTCAAACTGATTTTTTAAAACTATTTTATTCTGAGAAGTATGTGAAAAATTCCTAAGCACGGAATTTAGTCTATACAATACAGAATAATACATCATAAATAAGGAGTACTGACAAAGAGGAAAGGGTATTGATAGTGGAGCATTTGGTTTATGTAATTTGCATACACTTGTATACATTTGCAAATACAGATAACAGATAGTTCATAAGGAAATACAGGGCCAGAAAGTTATCTTACACAATTTATTATTCCTACTGAATGTAACATCAAGGTGTTTCTAAAGAAATGACTCAGGGATTCCCACTGTTTCAGCTTCTCAACAAATATTTTAATTGCTAGTAATCTATATTTCTTCATTTTACTCTGGTCTGCCAAGTGCCACATCTTCATTTCTGATCAGGTAGCATTTGTACATATTTGGACTTGTTTTAAGGACCTGTTTCTAATTGGTGTACTTAACTGTGGTTTCTTTTTCTTTTTTTTTTTTTTCTTCTCCACTTTCTTTTGATATACTGAGTTTTTATGATTTAATTTTGAAATGACTAAACAGTACAGTCATCAGAACTTCTCAGCTTTCATATAATTTTTCATTTTAAAGCTGCCTCAATTATCATCATCATCATCATCATTATGTTTCAATAGTCACGTTACACTGTGGTATAGGTGAAGTCCGTCACTTGAGTGCTGACTTTTTTTTTTAATTAGTAAATTCTTCATTATTTTTTCAAGGACAAATTCATATTTTGATATTCTCAGACATCTTTCATTATACTAAGATCATTTCAGAAATGAATGCCTTTAGGATTCTATACAATCATGGTACTATCTCCTACACTTAAAAAGGTGGATGTGAACAATCAAAGCCTTTATCCTTCCTCACTTTAAGTTCACAATTTTATTGAAGGTGAGGGAAGGGGCAAAATAAACACATCTTACAGAGAGGGCTAGAAATGCACTGCTAGCCTAAGCAATGTTTTAACAGCCTAAATACATATTAAACAATATAATTACTAGTGGACTTACTAAGATAAACCTTATTAATTGCTAACACAGTTAACAGGGATATACACAATCTTTCTAACATCTGCATTTTTTTTTCTCTGTTGTTAGGCTCATCTTTCTACTACTTGAGGTCAACAACTTCAGATTTTCCCAAGATAAAATGGGAGCTTACATTGAATTGCCAATGCTCTGGGTACTCCATGGAGTGTGAATAGTGAACATTTCTTCCTCTATATTCTTGTGGTTTGTACTTTTTCTCAACAAAGTTTGTAACTTAATGCCTACATGCATCTATAATATACATATATGTTATATACATTGGTATATAACATATTCACAGTGCTGGGTAAAACAAGCCAAGATATAGAGAGCTCTCTGGTAAGGCATGGGCACCTGAATGTGACTGCGTTGATTAAGATGTATCACGCATCCTGCTTTGCTTGGGAGCTACATTTAAGCAGAGGCCCTTGGTCTTGGTTCCTGCATGTCTAATTTAACACATAAAATAGGTCACAAGCTGCTCTTTGCCCCAAAGATTAATTGCATGGGCTAAAGGGCTGAACTCTTTTCTCTCAAACAGCAGAGTGACCTCATCTCTATTATTTTTTGTGGGAGAGCACCAACAGGCAAAGGCCAAGCCTTGGCAGGGAGCATCCTGGCAAGTAAATAGCACAGATGATCATGCACTTGAACTATTGTCTTGGTTCTGTTCACATTCTTACTGTAGGTGCTACCAGAAAGTCTCTGTTTTGAGGTTCTTTTTTTCCCATTACTATCCTTTATCTATCTCTCTGTCACGATTCTCTTTTTTTTCTGAAGCAGTTCTATCATATGACCTCTTAGATCAAAACTTGCTGGTGGCTTATCAGGAAAAGTGGAGGAAGACTACTCATATTCCATTAATTAGGGATGCAGCTTGTGGTATCTGAACTAGAAGATTAGTCCCTGATGTAAGTGAAGAGACATGAACAGATTCTTTCAGAAAGCAATTTATCTAAGTTACACTTTGCTCTGAATCACATTTTGAAATCGCTTATCTCCAGAACACAGTATTTAGGGAAACTGAGGAATTCCATAGTGACAATTAAATATGAGAATATTTTGTTCCTCTCTCTGTCATTGTTTATAACCTTGAGTATATTATAGTCAAAAATAATATTCATAATTACATGTGCGAGGGGAACTGGTTGATCTGAAAGTTAAACAACCCTTATTGTTTTAAAATGATTTATACTGAAGTCTTATTATATGGATTAAATACCTGTACTCTGTTTTCACAGGAGAGAACAGGTCAACAAAACAGAGACTGTGAAGAAAGGAGAGTATTTTCTTCTACAAAGAACAAAAAAATGTGGCAGCTCTTTTCCCTGACCATGATGATCTTTCCTTTTGAAACCTCTTTTGAAAAATTAGGATATGACTGATAGTTCTGTTTCCATGAAATAAAATTTAATGCATTTTTTTTTTTCTGGCTGCTAGCAGGATTTATTAGGATGCAGATCAGGAAGCAGAACATGATGAATGAAAAGAGGGTGAAAGCTGGCCATAAGGAAGCTGCTTTAAGAGTCCTGCAGGCAAATTATTCCAGCTTTCCTAGAGGAGAATAAAGGGGCTTAATGGGGAGGAAAATGCATATTCACTCCCAGCTTTTAAGGGGTTTTGAATAGACTTTGATCCTTAGAACTTAAAGGGGGGGGGACAATCATATAAATGAAATTATTTAAACAAGTCTATGGAAATGGAAAATTTATTTCTGAAAATGGAAGTTTCACTAAACAGTGTAATTGTAGGAGGAGACTAGAGTAATTTATTGATTCAGGGAAAATACAGTAAAATGCATCTAGAGTAGGGTGATTTAAAGGTTGAGAATTTTCATTTTACTGGAAACAGACTCTAATGTATTTTTAAATAGGGATGAAGGAAAAGAGACATGTTAAATAATTCAAAAATAAAATGATGTTTACTTGAAATTGTGGTTCTCACTCTAATATTCAGTTTCATAAGTCCAAAACAAAACTAAATACAGTAGACTGGCTATATCAAAAATATATTTTCATGTAGCTTAACAACTGAACAAAAATATATTTACACAGATTACACAGGTTCCAATTAGCATATTGTTTAAATACTTTTACTGGAAATAGCTTCCTTATGTAGATCTGCAAAAAATAAATATTTATTATAATATTTGTGAATTTACTTCAGGAGTAGAGGACTGCTTTTCTGTCATCTGGCTGTGCAGACATGTTAACTTCTGCCCAACCACTAGAGGTTATTTTACAAAACATAAAAATATATCTATAAATATATCCCTAAATATTGCATATAAAAACTCTTTAATTTAGATTTGTTGCATTAATGGAAGTAGTACTCCTTAGCATTTTGCTTTGTTTTGTTTCCATCTCAATTAACCTTGCTCATTACCCTCAACTAAACTTTATTAGCAAAGTTTATTTAGCTTTATTAGAAATTAGCAAAGGTTTTTGTTCGTTCGTTTGCTTGTTTGATTGATTGTTGTAAAAAAGGGGTATGGTCTTTAGCTGAATTTGTTGCAATAAAATGTAATCTACACCTAATGCAAACTGCAATACTATTGCAGAAATTATTACAGGATGCTTTAATATCCTGGCCTGAACTTTGGTATCTATCCTATGTAAGGGAATTGGAAATCCATGTTTCATAGCTGGAAACTCCATCTACCAGGAAAATATTTCCTTTTCCTCTTACTTCAACATTTCTACATCTATCATTAGAGAGTGAGATTTTAGTATACAAGGGCAGATGTCAT
>VZSG01001024.1:122856-133722 GCA_013398315.1 Nothoprocta pentlandii
AGAGTGAGATTTTAGTATACAAGGGCAGATGTCATGATTATTTTCTGAGTACATTTAAGGCTATTTTCCCACTCCTGTTTTTATAGAGTGTGCATATAATCTATGTAAGCATGATTAATGATTCTGACGGGCTGAATGTCTTTAACAGCTGTTTCTTCTTTGTTTCTAAGCTGCCTCTGTTGGCTAATTTGGCCTGCCCAGTCTAAAATACGTTTAAACTGGGTAGAAATCCTCTGTAAAAAGTAGTATTTGAATATTAAATACGTCATAGGAAATTGGTCATTCATTCATAACTCATGATATATGATCACAGAATTCAAGGTTGGAAGGGACCTCTAGAAATCATCTAGTTCAAATGAATCATCAGCTCTCTAGAGAGGCTGTACATGATAATTTATAATACAATTGATAGATTCACTCTTAGGTTATTTTGTCTAGATCTACCTTTTAAGAGATTTTTGCTCCTCTCCTTTTGTCTTCTATCCCTCTACCTTTTATTGAAGCCTGTATGTTGCTTATATCTCAAAAAAATATGCATTTTTTAGAGAATGATCTTATTGTAGCAGAAATGTACTTTTTTTTTTATCAAATCAGTTCCATAGCTGCATAGTTACACTTCACTTTTTATAATATTTATGCAATAGAATTTCAGACTTTTTTACCCATAAAAAGCCAGAGCTGAAGCCAATGAGCTTTGCAATGTCTTTTCCAGTGAGCCACTGTTGTAAGTTTTTTTACATTAAGACTGTAAATCTCTAGGAACTCCTATAGTCCATTTATTAATGTGATATGTGTTTTCCTTCATCAATAAGTGATAACTCTTTTTGTAATAGGATATAAGGTTCCATGAGGTACTAGAACAGACTCGGCTGATGTCGAGATAGATATATGTATCTATATGTATACTTACTTGGAAGAAGAAAAGATAATTAAGTAAGTAACAGTGAAAAATATGTAATATTTTTTAAGCTGACAGCAGTTCACATTTCTATAAGGATTGTGCACCTGTGGAAAAACTAAATATATTTCTAAATTGCTATTGTTAAATGATCAGATACTTCTCTAAACAGTATTTTTAAAACTTTTACTTCTATAAATTGAGAAATTAGAGTTATACTCTTGTAAATTGATAGCCTGTACAACTCTGCTATAAATATAAACTCTGCCTACACTTCATTTTGAGAATAGTCCTAAGGCTATTCAGTGTACCGAATATATTTGCTTGCAATTACATGCTCTGGCACAGCTGGAGCACATCCTCCAAAAGAAGATAACACACTAAATGCTCAAATATGTTCAATGTATAAACTTGCAATCAAACCAGAAACTATGTACTGGCTGTAGGTAGCCTACAGTAATCTTCACTTTGTGCACTTAGAAGACTAGCAAGAGATAGATAGAGCATATTTATTTTCTACTACTATGGAGACGGCTCGTTCAGAGATAGGGATACATTTACAAGATCAACCTTGGTTAGCTGTTGTAACACAGATATGTGAATCTTAATCCACCTCAAATTACACCAATCCTGGATGTTTCAACTTTGCTTCTCTCATTCTAAGCCCATTTCTTCATCATAAGCATATTAGAAACCCACTTTGCAGTTTTGGCTATAGTAAAAATAACTTTTGATCAACAAAGTCTTTTATTTCAAGTCATGCTGTAAGCATTTGTAAGATTTGTCAGACTTTTTCTTCTAGACTTAACTTGGATTGCATGAAGTTTTGTTTTAGCTTGTTAAAGCTGCAATGACTTAATAACCACATTACTATAACCTAATCTATTTCAATATTAGCTTTACTTTTTTTACACTATAATGCCTATTATCAAAGTAATTTTGCTATATTTATGTAACTAGGAGTCAGAAGTAACAAGTAACTATCCTATGTAGAGTGAACTAGGTGTCTTAACTGAATATTTGTGTATGTATATGTATATCAGTGAGGGAACTGGAGATCACTATGATGGAAATGTTTAGAGGACTAATAGTGAGGCTATCTTAAAAAAAAAAAAACAGATTTAAAAATAAAATTAACTAGATTCATTCACCATCAGCACACTTTGTGGTAATAGTTAATTCTTAATGTTTATCACTACTTATCACTACATAAGAAAAAATAAGATTTAACACATGTTCCAATTAAGCTGTGAGTGTACACTGCCACAGAGTTAACGCTGAATAGTTAGCGCTGAAAAAATGAGCACTGAAGGAAAATGGTACTTAAGTGGGTGACCTCCTTCTTTCACGGTTTTTATCACTTGTGCCTGATTTTCTTAAGCTCCTCAGTCCTCTCTTCATCATGTGCTTCTGATGCTACTTAATCTTTTCTTCCTGTTTTGCAAGTCGTCCTTCTAGTTGCTTGTGCTCAGCTTGTTCTTGCCCTTTATCTTGGAAATCCTGTTATATGGGTCATTGTTTGCCTGCCCTTGAGTACAGCTACACAAGTCTTTGCCCCTTTAGTGGTTACATTACTCACACACTTTGTAAAATGTCTATACATTGTGTTGGGCTATGTCATCACATTCTCATAAAATGGTTATACACTGGTTCTAGTTACTGTAAGTACAGTTCTAAATGTATGCTTACATTTGAGTTCAAGGCAAACTAATGTTAATTACATCCTGATTAATATATATATATTTAAATTTACAGATATCACAGTCCTCATCTTTTGCCAAGTATGGCCTTAAGAATTAAAATTCAGCTTAGAGAAGTGAATAGCATAGAATTATAGCAAGACTTTTGAAGTGTGAGCACAGCGTGACACTAGAGGTATTAGGCTATTAATAAATCATATTAGGATACTGTTTATTAAAAGAATACATCCTTAGGAGCTAAACGAAAACTGCTTCAGGGTTTAAAAAGAGCCAAGCATGTGACATATGTAAAACATATATAAACATATATAAAAAGGTAAAGGAAATCAAGAAGTACATTAAACAATTCTATGGAAACTTTTCTTTCAAAAGTAATAATTTTTATTATATATACATTTTTAAAGTAGTTCTGGACTAATAATTATTTTATTAGATTCTTTAGATTACATTTCATTTTTGACTAGCAATAAATCCTTGCATTTGCATATTCAATGCAATGCTTTGGCCCACATAAAATGCATTACTTTTAGTGCAAAAAAAAAAAGCTGGTGAAGATAGACTAGATTGTGATTTTAATGCAATAATTTGGTGGAAAATGTAAGAAGACTAAGTTATTAAAATGCAGATTTAACACCAAGAGCATAATATCTTATGAATTCTCTGTTACATTATCCCTTTGTGATATTTGTATCAAAACCTTTGTTGAACTGTTTGTGAATAGAAATCTCAGACAGAAAAATATTAAACAAAGTAAATGAAACATCTCTCTCTCTCTAGACAGCCAGTATGATTTTTGTATATATTTTATGTAACACCTCAGACCTGCTGTGGTGCTGAGTCTTGAGCAGTAGACCTCTCATAAATAACTTAGATCTCCGATGAATTGACTGTATCTATCTCCACCTTTTCTGTGATTTTAGTATCTAGTAGCGATATATTACATGTGATGTGGTAGAAAAAATTCATTATCTGATGCTAACAGGAGAAACTCACTTGATTTGTATTCATGTATAAGAGGAAGGGAATTTCCCCAAAATATTTCTTTTCCATATTGTCTTATTTTTATCTTACACAACTCTGCTAAACTCGTGGAGTTCCAAGTACTCCATATACAGGAGCAGAAAAATAACACATCCAAATTCCAAAATTTTATTACCAAATGTGTTTCATACTTTCTTTCAAATTGTGCTGAATTGCCAAGTTGGTGCAGTTAGGGGGAGAGGGCCTTACATAATAGACAACTTAATGGGATCACACAATCATAAGATTATTTGGATGTAGATGGACTTTAGGATGTCTCTAGCCCAGTCTCCTGCTCAAAGTGGAGTCAGCTTTGAAGTTAGACCAGGCAACTAAGGTTTCTTTTTCAGGTTGGATCTTCAAATCCTCTGAGGATGAAAACTGCATAATATCTCTGGGACAACCTGCTATTCTGACTATCCTTATGCCTTATGTTTTGAATTAATTGTGCTTTTTTGTTTTTCTTCTTCTTTTTCCAATCTTTATCTGGTCAATTGATAAAATGATTATTTTAAATCTAGTCCTTCAGGTAAATACTACTGTTCTGAATTATTCTCTGTATTCAGAGAACCCAAGGAAAAAATCCTTTGAGATACAAGATAATTTACCTTCACAAATATTCATGAATAGGATAGCTTTTAATTTTCAAACAAAAGAATATGAATACCTTGTATTTTTTAATTTGAGTACTAGTCATATTTCTTTATGTTCGCTGTTGCAAAAGGAAACAGAAACATAAGCGAGGAGAAGACATATGCTATTTTTACTTGGACAAATTTATTCTGTATTTATTTTTTTCCTTATCATCTACTTATTATAATTTTGTGGACAATCATAGAATCATTAAGGTTGGAAGGGAGATCACATAGTCCACCTGCCCCTGCACACACAGGGTCACCTGGAGCATATGGCACAGGATTGCATCCAAGTGGGTTCCACAGCCTCTCTTGGCAACCTATTTCAGCGTTCTATCAGCTTCACTGTTAAGAAATTTTTCCTTAAGTTGCTGTGGAACTTTTGGTGCTTCAATTTATGAAACACCAAATGCTTTAGCCTTCCTCTTGTCCTATCACTGGCCACCACAGAAAACAGCCTCATCCTCCTCACTCTGATCAGATCCCTCTCTCAGCCTTCACTTCTTCAGGCTGAACAGGCCTAGCTCTATCAGCCTTTCCTCATAGGGCAGATGTTCCAGGCACTCGATGATCCTTGTAGATCATCGCTGGACTCTCTCCAGAAGCTCCATATCCCTCTTGTTCTGGGGAGCCCAGAACTGGACACAGTACTCCAGGTGTGGCCTTATCAGGGCTGAGTATAGAGGGATGATCACCTCTCTCAACCTGCTGGAGATGCTCTTATTAATGCACCCCAGCATCCGGCTGGCTTTCTTGGCCATCAGGGCACACTGCTACCTCACAGTCAACTTGTTGTCCACCACGACAGGTTCCCCTCGACAGAGCTGCTCTCCAGAAGATCAGTCCCCAGCCTGTACTGGTGTCTGGGGTTATTCCTCCTCAAGTACAGGACCTTGCACTTGCCCTTGTTGAACTTCATGAAATGTCAGGTTTCTCACTGCCCAGTTGTCCAGTCTGTCTGGGTCTCTCTGGATGGCAGCACAGCTCTCAGGGGCTTATCAGATATTCCTCCCAGTTTCATAACAGCAGCAAACTTGCTGAGGTGGCATTCCATCCCTTCATCCAGGTCATTGATGAATAAATAGAACAGGACTGGACCGAGGACTGACCCCTGGGGGAGGCTAGCTACAGGCCTCCAACTGGACTGTGCATCACTGATCACAACCCTCTGAGCTTGGCATCCAGCCAGTTCTCAGTCCTCTTCACCATTCACTCATCTAACCCATACTTCCAGAGCTTGCTCAAGAGGAGCCCAATACAACATAGTATTTCAGAAATAGTTCTACCTTGCTCACTAGGATAAAACTACCACATTACTTAAGAACTTTTTAATTAATGATCAGTCCATGACTAAAATCCTGTTGAATCACTTCTGTTGTACATTACAGCTATGAGGAAGCAGGATAAAGATGTCACATGATTTTATTCTCTCAAAATACACTAATTTAAAAGCCTCTTGGTTTATATTTATTAGAAGAGTAATCTTTAAATATTCTATTATGATCAGTAGATGTGCTTTGCTCTGTTGCATTAATATGAAAGCTAAAACACCACACTGCAGAGCTCCATTAATGAACTTTCTCTTTGACATTAATCTACTGTAGTATAGACAAGCTTTTACAAGCTTGCTTGATATATAAAGTGAACAGAGTCCATAAATACACATCTTCAATGAGATGTCATATATGTTCTTCTAGTTCTGTTATGATTGTATTTGTTTGTTACTTTTAATTTAAAAAACATCCTCTACACTACTGAATCGGAAGACTTTTGCCCAGCATACCTAAAGTGTGTCTTTTTTATTTGGCATATCACAGTTGTTAACGATTTAATGTCAACCAAGTTCCCATAAGACAGGAGAACATCCTTTATAAACACTAGAGCTACCAGTACAGATATGAGATATTGCTAAAATATCACACTGGAAATCTATATTGGAATTTCAGACTTTCAGTTGCACTGTCAGTGGCTTCCAGTTGTAAGCTAAATATCCTTATCATCAAATCTTTTCCATGTTGCTACCTTCACTATGAAATGTCTAGCCATGTGAAATAAGTTTAGGGTCAAAGGTATTCTGTTTTCCACTATTAATGACTTGCTTCGTATCCTTCCCATGTAGGGAATGTAACCCCATTTCTACTTTTATAATACATTCATGCTTCCTAACTTCTTCCTCTGAAACTTATCAAAACTCTTCTACAGACATCAAATCTGGTAATAATAACAATAACAACAACATAATTTGAGTCTTTGACTATTTTACTTTTCTTTTTGACAAAACTCCCTATCAGTACTGTGCTTAATCTCCCATCCTCACTCATTCTGTCTTGTGCTTTTTCAATACAAAACAATCATAACCACTAGGCTAAAGACTGGAGGCCTTGCTTCCCCCAGCTTCTTTATATCATTCTCCCCACCTCTGAAGCCTCACTAATAATCACACCATTGGTGTGCAGACTGTATGAAAGTACATTGTCATATTCATGTAAAGTGAGACAAGATTAGATGTGAAGATAGGAACAGAAAGCCTAAAATGCTGAATAGGGAGCAATAACTGGTGTCACTTGAAGTCTGACAAGAAGAAAATGAGGCTGAAAGTAATGTTTGGTACAAGAAAAGAAGAACGATAAAGGAAAAAAACTTGGATATGGAAACCAAATGATCTATGAGAATGTGGTGTAAGCAATAACAGATCCAACAAAAGCTGTGAATTTGAAGCAGATGATCACTGAAAAGATGACACAGGAAAATAGCAGAGAGAACTGGAAACTATGACAGATCATAACCTGAACAATAACTAACCATAAGAACTGAACTCCACTTAAGCTAAAGCCTGGACACCCAGTCCTTACCAGGGAGAAGGAGGGGCCAGCTGCTCCTGAAGCACAGAGGAGTCAGGAGCAGCACCCAATTTTAGTGAGAGGCACTATTCTTCAGGGTTTGAGTGCAGCAAGCAGGACCATGGACTGGTAACAGATGCAACAATCCCAAAGTAATCACTCTTGTGCAGGATTCATCCAGGAGAAAGGGCTGGAGAAAAGATACCTACAGAAATACATATAACACATATTCATGTTTACTGAGTAAGTAGATTGAGACTGGCACTCAATGCTAAAGTAATGGAGACTCAAAACAGTCAAGAGAAGAGAATGACAGAAAGAGAAGATACTTGAAGGAAGTCATAATACAGTAGTAACACTTGGTTTCAGATAGTTTGGAAAGGCTGCATGAAATAGCTTATCCCTCAAGCTCTATTTGTGTGTGTTATCGAGGGAGTTTCAGAAACTAAAGGCATGAACTTCACCAGACAGAAACTAGTAGGCTGCCAACATCACTTTGTTCCATGTGGGAGCGCAAATCTGCCCAGAGGAATTATCACCAATGTGGAATAGATGAAAAGAATCACTTCCTTAACTCTGCTGGCCACACTCTTATTCACGCAGCCTTCAGTGCACCTGTCCTTTTTTAAAGCAAGTGCACATTTCTGACCTGTTTCTAGTCTTTCTTGTGATTCTTCACAGAATCACAGGAAGTTGCAAAAGTACCTTTAGAGATTATCTAGTCCAGCCCTCCTCTCTTAATCTGGATCACATCAGGCTGCTCAGGCAACCCACCTATAACTGTGTACAGATGATTTGTAAAAATCTCCAGTCCTTTTCAGCAAAGCAGCTTTCCAGAAAATTGACGCCCCAGCCTGCATTGTTGCATGGGGATATTTGATCCTAGGTCTAATTTGCCTTTGTCAGACTTCATGATGTTTACGTCAGCTCATTTTTTCCAAAGAGTCTAGATCCGTCTGAATAGAAACTCTTCTCACCAGGGAGCAGGCTGCTCCTCCTTAGTTTGTTGTTGCTTGTGAGCTCGCTAAGGGTGCCGTACGTCTTGTCATCCAGATCAATAACAAAGATGTCAGATACTATCAGCTCCAATAATCAACTCTCAGTAATGTCAGCAGTAGCTACCTGTGAGCTGGGTTTTGAACTGCTCATTAGAATTCTTTGAGCTGATTACACATCTCACCTTCATTTTTCCTCAATGTTTTGGTCTTCTTGTTCCCTCCTGGAAGGTGGAGGTGATGTTTGTTATTTTCAGCCTTAAGAGACCTCCTTGAGTTGTGGTAGCTTTTCAAATATGCTATGAGTATTCTCCCAGTTATCTAAACCAGATCTGTTAGCACCTATAAATGTATCACATCTGATTCCATGGACTTATGTATGTCCAGTTAGGTTAAATGACCAATCATTTGTTCATAATTTATCATAGGTAGTGCTTCATTTCTGGATATGTCATTAGATACACATGCTGGATCTGTGTACTACATCTAAAAGTTCTCCAATCTGCAAGAATATAATGGAAAAGTTACACTGATGGAGATTATTTATTGAAATTTATATCTACACTCTGAACTAATCATTCGACATTCAACAACCTCTAATTTAGAATGAAATTGATCAGACTTCAGATGTGCATATCATCTCATGGATTGTGAAAGGAATCTACGCTCTCTATGGAATTTATGGTGTCTATGCTATTCAGTTCCAGATGAACACCCTGACTGCCTTGGGGATTAACAATGTGTGGTGAAATTGTTGCCATTTTTTACTCAGGGGCTAAACTTATGGGTTTAATGAAATATGGCCTAAGGCTCTTTATGTTTAGTTCTCAGTTCTAGTATAGCCAATTTAATCAGACAATCTTTCACACCTTTCTAATAATGTCCATTTTACTGGGTCCTAATGAAAAGCAATAGTCCATTTTGTGAGGTGCTGAGTCAATGGACTTTGAATGTACAGAATAATTCATGCTAAATAGTGTGAAAAATCATGCCATAGGTTTTTCAATTGGGCAGTTGCATATACTACAGTTAGGTTATCTTCATTGTTTATAAAATCTCTGTAATAATACTCCTTTTCACACTGATGTAATACAAAAATATGACTAATTAACAAAATATTTCCATACTGTAATAATAATTACTGTAATAATAAAAGGTAAAGAGGAATATATGAACATATGAAATAACAGTTTTGAATTCAGAACAGACCTTTTTTATCATTAAGTAGAAAACGCCTACAGCCACATTTTGAATATTGGGGGAAAAAAATGAATAGGTAGCTGCTTGTTAAGGGAACACAAGCCATGGGGATAGAACAAAAATTTCAGGTAAGGATGGAATTGGGTGAAGTTTTCATAGCCTGACTTTGAAATCTTACTAATGATTCTTAAAAGAGATGAATAAATAAAGGTTTATGCCTATGAACAATAGAAAGTTTTGTTTCATTTTGCTTTAGTGTCATCACTGATGCCATGACCAATAAAGGTTAATTGATTAAGGGCTTTGTTTCTGAGGATATTTCTATACGCTCATTTTTCCATCTAGCTCCTTCTGTTCCACTTGATGTCATGCCCTTACATTAAATATATATGCAGGTTGATTTATGCATATTTTCCAAGCAAAGCAATTGACTCTGCATTGATTTGAAATTTGTCTAATGTTTGCTGAAGTTCTGCTGGGAATTCAGAATATTTAAAAAGGATATCTCAAGGAAATTGTTTTCAATTTGAAGGAGAAAACTTGCAAAAAATGCGATAATGTATCTGACATGAGTACTTTTGACTGATAAAACAAAGCTAAAGGTAATCCTTGAAGTGAAAAGTGTTCAACTAGCCTCTTTCCTGATTATAAAATATAAAGCTTATCTAATTAAAGTGTTATAATTAAGTACCATAGAGTGTACTTATTTTCACATACCATTCAGTTACAGCAGTATTGAAATTGTAAAGTTTTTTTTCTGTGTAAAATATTTTGCTTTATGAACCATATTTCCTGAGATGGAAGAACAGATTTCTAAAAATGATTTTTGTTAGTTGCAAAAACACAGAATCTCAGAGATTTGCTTTCCTGTTATTTTATTTCAGGCATCAATTTATATGTATGGTGGCAGGTTGCAGAAGATTCATAAAACAAATATGCATTTAGTGCTGTGTAACTTTTTCATTCTGCTTCAAAAATTTCTGAAGGAATAATATATGAAATTTTAGATCATTTTAGTTTCATAATTAAAATACTAATTAAAGTAACTTTTCATTACAATTAATAAGCTGGAAAGTAGCTCTACAGAGAGGGACCTGGGAGTCCTCATTGATATCGTTAACCATGAAGCAGCAGTGTGCCCTCGTGGCCAAGAAGGCCAATGGGATCCTGGCCTGTATCAGGAGGAGTGTTGCCAGCAGGTCAAGGGAGGTGATTCTGCCCTTCTAGTCAGCTCTGGTGAGGCTGCACCTGGAATATCGTGTGCAGTTCTGGGCTCCCCAGTATAAGAGGGATGTGGAGCTTCTCGACAGGGTACAGGGATGTGGAGCTTCTCGACAGGGTACAGGAGAGCAACTAAGATGATTAAGGGACTGGAACATCTCTCGTATGAGGAGAGACTGAGTGAGTTGGGCCTGTTCAGCTTGGAGAAGAGAAGGCTGAGAGGGGACATGATTAACACGTATAAATTGATGAAGGGAGAATGTAGGGAAGAAGGGGACAAGCTGGGGCCGAGTCCAGTTGGAGGCCTGTGGCCAGTGGTGTCCCCCAGGGGTCAGTGCTGGGCCCAGTGCTGTTCAA
>VZSG01001024.1:139267-150087 GCA_013398315.1 Nothoprocta pentlandii
AAAAAAAAAAAAAAAAAAGATACATCATGGCCAACTCTAAATGATTCTTTCAAAGTTAATACATAAAAACCCCAAAATGTGAACAGCCTAGCTTTCTTGATTCAATGATGTACATGACATACAAATATCTAAAACTAGTGTTGAAACTGTATTTTAGATGACAGTTTAATTTCACTGGGATTCATATTTCGATTTCATACCTCTTGCAGATGGTCATACTATTTCAGAAAACATCAGGAGTGGTCTATGGTCTATAAACAAAAGAATGCCAAAAAACAACAGGAAATTGAGCTTCCTAAGTGTAGGCATCTAATACAATATTAGATGACTGACCTCCAGCTGCCACTCCAGAGGGGCACTAATATCCTTTAGGTTATATCTGCCTGATCCAAGAAGATAGCTCGGATGTGATAGCATGTCTCAAATAATGCTTAGGTGTCTGTGTTTAGGCAATGGCCACAAATCAGATTTTTTTTTATTAAACTTATGTCCATCTGTTTAAATGTTAAAATGAAGAAGAGCGTCAAAATTGCATGTTGACCAAAAAATAAGTTTCAAATGAACTCTTAAAAATTGTATCTTTTAACCTCTATATCATCAAACCACGTCAAGAGAGAGGCTTTTTTTTTTTTCAACCTGAACTTTTTGGATATAACTGAATTTATGCTGAACTTTTGGGGTTTTTATCATGTTAACCAAAATTTTTCACTGTTTAGCCTTTTTGGCTGAAAAGAAAATTTAGCTCCTCCCTTTCTCCACCCCAATACTTACAGACTATTTGAATTCCTTTCATTGAAACATTTTTAATGAAAAATAATTTCCTTGTTGATTTTCAACCGACTAAACATAGTCTTTAACAAAGAAATATTTCATGAAATCAATCAATATTAGTTACAAAGCTTTGGATCAAAAAAAAAAAATCCTCCTTTTCATTACTATTCTTTGGTAAAAAGGAATCATTGTCAATAAAATCAAACATTATGCATGAACATGTGTTGTGATTTTTCATATATTTCTTTTCTGAAAAAAAAAAAAAAAAGTATGTCTGTAGACTGAAAAAAAGTAATTAGAATGGCTAAGGGAAATTCCTAAGCATTCTGTCCTATTTCACCTTAGGCTGAACCAATCACATCTATCTTTCTTCATATATCTCAACATTAAAAGAAATGTTCTACACTAAAATTTGTTTTTTCTTAATTGGAGAAGTTTTCTTTTTTTCTAACATGGCTAGTTTGGATTTATATCTTACTGCATGATGACTGTACTTTTTTTCCTCCTACTCAATAAAGAAACAGAATTCATTGCAGTTGAACTGATGCTAGATCTTCAGAAACATGAATGTTATTATAATTATGTAATTACTCATAATTGTAATTATACACATGCACTGGCAATTATACATAATTTTAATTATACATTATGTAATTGTATGTAATTGTAATTATGTAACTAAGCCAGAGAATCAGAGGATTTAGAGATGAAAAAGACCTACTGTTTTAGGTTCCCACTCTATTCTGATGCATGAGCAAGTCTGTTGATTATTCTATACCAGTATTCCTTTCAACCTCCTGTAACACATTTTAAAATGGCTTACAGAATCTAATGTCAGGTCTTTTGACAAACTTATCTTAAAAAAAAAAAAAAAAAACTAATTTTTAATTCTTTCCTTAATTTCACCAGTGTAACTCCATTCATTTATTTCAGCTGAACAAACACAATTGATGTAACAGCACATCCCTCAACATTCACAATCTTCAAATACTTGCTGATAGTGCTTATTTCTGGCCAAAATATGAATATTAAGAGGGAAATCTTTGCCTTGTTCATGTAATAACACTGAAGTCAATGTGACTAGTTTTGTGAATAAATCCTCTTTTAAGTCATGGCTGGAATCATGAGCACAGATTATTTGTGCCTTTATTCCAAGGCACAAACAAGTGCCTTGTTCCAGTTTAATCAAGTTTAATCAAGACTACTAGATTTTATATCAAAAAGGAATAGCTTTCTAAAATTTATCATCTGACAGGGCATTGTTTCTTGAAATTCTGTCACAGCACTACATATTCTCCATAGCAGAGTGATATGAAATTTACGTTTCCATTTCTTTATGCTAGACAAGTCAATACTAACTTTCTAAGGTATGTGTATGCTATATGGACAATCTTTGAACATTTCATAATAATAATGAGTTCATTTTTATCACATATTGAGATAAGAGTACATATTCTCCAGACTTTCCCTAAAACACATTGAAGAGAGTGTTTTACATGATGTGTTAATGATGTGTTAGGTTATTCTGTGTGCCAAATAAAAAAGGAAAGAAAAAGAATTACTTGGGTTCAGATTCAACCTGTGTCATGCCTGGAATTACTATTACATAGGGACCGTGTTAAACAGAACTAATGTCTCTTACTCAAATCATTTAGGACTGGTTCCCTCTAGAGCAGATTCCTCTTACAGACAGGCATGTATGGACTATGCTAACAAAGAACAAGTGTGGGCAGTCAGGCCAAGCTTGACTTCCATTCAGTGGCCCTTTCTAATTTAGCAGTATAGATATGGGCAACAAGTATTTATGCACTTTGAACTAAGTTTTCAATACCTGAAAGCTAACAGCCAGACCTAAAAATCTAAATCTAAAAAACTGTTATCCTAGCAGGAGATTCTATCTCTGCTCAAAGCCCTAGAAATCTTGGGACATATAAATATATCACAGAATGCACATATTTTAAGTTATTCTGTATAGTGCCTAAGATGATTTTTTTTTTTTCTTTTCCCAAGTTGTGTAGAAAATTATATTATTCAAGTAAAGGGAAAGGGTGGTTTACATGTGTGTTTTTCCTATGCTCTTAAAATAATCTATTAAAAACAACAAAAAAAAACCCATAAAAATAAAAATAGAAGTTCTATTCAAATTCAGTTCCGTAAGTCAAAAAAAAACACAAATTTTAACATCAAGATTGATGGGACAGTGCAAAGTGGTTTAGCATTTAAGGACTGAAATTACAGGAAAAGTAATGCTTTAGAACACATGTTGAAATATATTGTATCCTTTGATGCAGATGAGAAAAAAACAGTAATTGAAGTAATTCTTTCAAAGCCTTAACATTTTTCAGCAATCAATAGTCAACACATCGGTGCCTGCTGGCAGGAATTACTACAAACATTATTGTTTAAAAAACACAAAACTGGAATGATATAGTTAGCACCTTTCCTGACTTAAAAAAATAATTTATATGAACCAAGAACATTTCCTGAAGTTACAAAGCATCCTAAGTAAGTGAAATGATATTGTAAACACTCTATGCTAAGAATGAAGAGGAAGGATGAGTTAGAAAGTAAGAAAAAAAAAAGTGAAATAAAACTCTAAATCTTTTATCAAAACAAATATTTATCAGAAATTTAAAAAGCTTTGACTTCTACTTTTGTACCTGCACCATGAATTGTGAGGAAAAAAAAAGTCTTATTTACCTCTTTAATGGAATATTAAAAAAATTATTTATACTTAACCAATACAGATGTCTGTACTACTTCTCAAAAAATTAACTTACGTATAAGTGAATTTATTTATGTGAAAAACAAAGAAAAAAGGTATCAAAACAACATTAATTTATATGCACATGGAAGTTTATTCCTTCAAATTTATATTCAAATGATCACTTTGCCTTTAACATATGTAGCAGATGCTCATATATACCAAACATTACTCTCTAGTCTTCTAAAACAGCCTGCATGGGTGTTTTGTATAGAGAAGAGAAGAGAAGTAGTAGAAGAAATAACCTGGAGACATTAAGGATTTTCTGTCCTTCAAGGTTTTCAAGATTGTCCTGTACACAATGCTAACAACCTGGTCTAATTTCATAGTTGACCCTGCTTTTAGATGGAAATCAGAGGCTATATTTCTATGCTGTTTGTATATCTTATTTAAGAATTTGAATCCAGGAGGTAACATATGAGAAAAATGACATATGTGAAAAAATAACAGAATCGTAGAATTATTATGATTGGAAAAGACATTCAAGATCAAGAACAACCATGATAAACCCATCACTACCACGCCTGTTAAATCATATCCATACAAAAGTGCCTCACCTACATTTTTCCGGAACACTTCCAGGGATGGGGACTGTTTCTGGGCAGCCTGTTCCAATGCTTGATCACTCTTTCTGGGTAGATTGTTTTCCTAATATCTAGCCTGCACCTCCCCTCATGCAACTTGAGGCAATTTCCTCTTGCCCTATCCACAGTCATCCTGGAGAAGAGATCAAACCCCTCACCTCACTACAACCTTCTTTCAGGTACTTTTAGAGAGCAATAAGGTCTCCCAAGTCTCCTTTTCTACAGACTAAATAACCCCAGGTCTCCCAACTGCTCCTCGTAAAGCCTGTGCTCCAGCTCCTTAACCAGCTTTGTTGCCCATGGACATAGTGCCTCCATGTCTGTCTTGTAGTGCGAGGCTCAAAACTGAATACAGTATTCAAGGTGCAGCCATAGCAGGGCCGAATACTGGGATGCAGAGGTCAGCAACATCCCAAGGAACTGCTGAGAAGAGGGGTCAGTTCCACAGGAGTAGGGCAGGAAGGGAAGGATCAAGGGTGATGGGAAGGGATTCAAGATGTCCTTTTCTCAAGAAGCAGAGGGGAAAGGGGGAAGGCAGGAGGTCTGAAAAGGAGGCAGCAGCTCTGGGCTGCACTCATGCAGGAGCTTCCCTATGAAATGGGGCTTCCATCGCACACTTGCTTCTCCCCGCAGGTGGGCTGCCAGGAACCTCCCACAGTGACGCAGCGGAGCGAGAGCTCAGCTTCGTCCCTGAACAGGGACAGGCTGCCTCCACTTCCCTGCCCATCGCAGGATTCTAAAGACGGCAGCACACAGGTACGAGCTGACCAGAGACACCAGGAAAGCCTCTCGGATCCCTAGTCACAGCCTTCCCGGTGCCCTGCCTGGCAGCGAGCAGCTCCCTTGCCAGCCAGCAGCTGGGAGCAGGCGGGCAGCCATCCACGGGCATGAGCGCCGCCTTTGGGGCTCCCAGCAGGAAGGTTTGCCATCTGGGAAGGAGGGAAGGAGCGTGGGGCAGGAGCTGCCTGCTCTGCCAGTGTCCTCCGGATGCTCTGCCTCACGCAGGGCTGATGCACCAGATGGCCCTACAGAAAATCTCCTGGAAGAAGACCACCAGAGGGAAATCCTGCCTGGTGCTTCCCTTTCTTTGGCTGCCTAAGCAGGATGCTTCTGCTTTCACCGGGGCAAGCCAAGAGGATTTCCCCATCGTGCCAGAGGCCAGGTCTGGCATTTCCATCTCAACCCTGGCAACACCACGGCCAGGGCAACACCATCTCAAGGGCATGGCAGCAGGATCATTCTTCCACCCATCAGCCAGCAGCCTTCGCAACACTCCTCTCTCTCGGGAGCCCAGAGCGCTGCTGAAGGGACAAGCCAAGGTGGCCTGGGACACGTGGAGGGTTGTCATAAGCCCTGGTCACAATACACCGTCCTCCCACGACTGACACAGGCCCCTGACAAGATCCTGCAGAGCCAAGACTCAGTCTCAAGCGACTCTGCAGAAGACAGTGACATCTGGGTCTGTGTGGAAATGGACCAAGGCACCTCCTCGTCACCTTCTCCTTCTCTGGATGGCTTTGCTGCGCTTGCTCCAGACCTTGATGATGTGGATGGCTTAGAGAGGGCTGAGAGCCCAGGCCTGGCTCCGCACAACACCAGGCCTGAGGCCGATGCCTCTCTGCAGGAAGCCACTCACTTGCTCGTCGGTGGAGGCCCGGACGAAGGTGCAGCAGTGGAGGTGGCAGGGAGAGCCCTGCGGCGCCACCAGGGCCATTTGAGGCTTCACTGGAGCACTCTGAGGCTGCACCCCAGGCTCCTCCAGCTGGCATGCTCAGTTCAGCACCCACAGCAAGCAGAACGCAGGACCCAAGTGTGCCACAGGCCAAGACTGCAGCTGTGGTGCCGCAGCAAGGACCTGCTGCCCCTGCTCATGGAGGGAAGCGTGCCAGTTTTCCTGGGCAGGTGCCCAAGGCTGGGACCAGCACCACCAACACAACCAATGCACTCACAGCAAGCGTCCTTCATGGAGGAGCAGCGGGAAGCAGCCGCGCCCAGAGTCACGGTAGAGCTGCAGGGAGAGCAAGGCCAGTGGAGAGAGGAGCCAGCCGGGCTGCAGGATCCTGGTGAAGACCTGCCAGAAGAGCAGCGGCTGGAGGAAGTCCCCTCTGTCCACAGCATCTGGGTCCGGCAGAGCTTGCAGAGCCTTTTATCCAGGGCCCACGTGTGGGGCAACAATGAGGTGCCCTGCTGCCTTGACAGCAAGGACAGCGCTGCTGAAGGAGAGGCCGCCGGCACCTCGCAGGGCGCACATCTCCCCCATGCCGTGGCCTCAGGGGACGAGGAAGAAGATTGGCCTCTGGCTGGAGACTCTCAGCAAGAGGGGAGCAGCTCGCCTCTGCCCACCTCAGGCTGTCCAGAAGCAAAGCCAGCAGCTTCTATATTAATATAGATTCAAAATAAGGTTATAGATTTCCTTCTGCCTATTTTCTGCAAACAAATCCCCAAATCTTTTTTTTTTTTTTTTAATAGCTTCTTTGCTGATTTATATAATGAAATTAAACATAGCATTAATTAAACATGGTCATGGTTTCATCAATTCACTTTGTCCTACATATTTTAAGTCTAAGAAATGTGCAGTTGTAACAAGAAGACTTTGATCTGCCTTGCAACATATGTTTGCAAATGTATGTGGCAAATACAGCAAGATACATGATAAAAATACATTTATTTCAAAACTCCAACCCTCTCTTTTCTGTCATAAAAATAAACTCCACTAGTCATTTCAAATACAAGGAATGCCATTCTTTTGCCCTCCTCATACAAAGTAGTATTTTTTTAATAAAACAAACAAAAAAACGAACATATTTTACAGAAGCACATGTTAAGAAATGAAGAGGTAAATATGCTATCCTGAGTGCTTGGAAATAGCTGTTTGTTACATGAACTTTTTAGGGTTCCAGCTTTATGTATTATGTACATATTCTCTTTATCCCTCCACAGGCACCTCTCTCAAAAGGACACAGTTCATGCCTTGATTAAGTTAAAATCATGCAGAAGGCTTGGGCCATGATGTGGAAATAGCTGTAGATATCTGTGGGGAACCGCTTGCACCAAAAAAAAAGTAAGAAGAAGGGAAGACAGGCAAACATTAACCTATGCACTCAGTCATTTTTTTTCTTGTTGTCATTAATGAGTGTATCAGTCAGCCCCCTCTGTGTTTCTTACTGCTTTTACATAATACTTTCCCATGCGCAGTAGGTTAGAAATGGACTTTAGGGAGATCAGGGAGCAATTTAACAGGACGAACATCTTATAGATTAAATAGGTTTTCTAGATAGAATATGTGTTTAAATATGGATTTTGGCATTGCAAGGTGATTAAGAACTTAGGAGATGATGCTTCCTTTCAGTTTTTAGAAATGAGACTTGCAGAATACCGTCTGCAGCCAGGTCCTGAGCTCTAATTCCCAGTGGCCTAAACTGTTGTTATAGTCACTCATCACGTTGCTGAGGGGACTCTGGAATAGATGCACAAAAGCAATTAGGCCCAGATGTAAACAGAATGGTGAAATACCAAAAATATAAAGTCTAAGCTAGAACTTTGGAAACAAGAAGAGGGGAAAAAGGGATCTTACAGATGCTGCTTACAGAATACTTTTTTGTTGCCATCTTTTCTTAGCTAAAGAAGTTTTGTGAGGCAAGCCATGCATGCATTTTCTGATCTAGATTTAGGGAAGGCTTGAGGGCAAGAGTCAGTATGTTTCATTTCACTGATCAAGTAAATCAAAAGTTCTTTATTCAAAGAGGAAACAATTCATCAGCCGGCTCCTAAATGACACAGATCCAGGGCAACTTTAAAGGAGATTTAAAGGAGATTTAAATTCATTATTAGATGATATCTCTGAAAGATTAAAGATGGAGATTTGAATGCTCTCAAGACTCCATCTCCTACAAAGGAAAGGAGTTAAATCTTTTCAATTTGGGGAAGCTCCAGTCACAAAGCAGAAGTGAAATCTTTTTATTTTTGAAAAATTGTCCCTAATCAATTGCATACATACTTTGCTACAATATAAAAATACTATGGTACAAGGTATTGCATACCTTGAAGCAAACATATTGTGCATTAACCTTCTACAACTATTTCAGAGTGGCATAATTCACTGAAAAGAATAGCAACTCAGCATAGATTAGGTCCCAAGAAATCTCAGGAAAGAGTTGAGCAAAGATTCTCTATAATCTGCTTGATAATATCCTGGCATGTACATTAGCTTGGAGCTTAAAAGCTCTGTGGCAGCTCAGGGTTCTGTGCAATATCTTTGAATTTACTTGTGCATTTAAGTTTGTATATGATAAAATATAACTAGTTATCTTCACTGAAAATATGCATGTGCCTACTATTTGACTAAATTAGGAACATAGTTTCTCTGTGGCCTATTCAACCTACACAGTGTCAGACATTTTCACCTCAATGGTTAGGGCTAGTCACGACAAAAGAGGGAATGACATAAACAGGCTAAAATTATTGTGGCAGTTTGTCCTAATTATGTTGATGAATACAAACAAAATGTTTTAATATTGTCTTTTTTCATCATACTAATAAGAGGTTTTTTTTTCAAAGAAGAAAATGAAATGCATACAGTGAAAGATCTTTTTTTTTTCATATAATGAAAAAATGTATATTTTGTAATCAAGAAATGATGACCTATTTTTCAGGTGTCTATGCATTAGCACACATTAAAGTGTCTGTAAAACATACCATTCCAAGCAGGGTCTATGTATTTAACAATAAATGTCACAGCGTGCATCTATAATCTCTTAAATATGTATATGCACAAAGAAAGTTAAAGCTCTCAAGGAGGGAAAATGAAATAAAAGAAATATGAGAGGGTAAAGGGAGAAGACAGGTCAATGCAGGTTGCAAGTATAATTCAATGAAAGTATGATTTTTGTGTAAGGGAAGGGTCTGAGGAAACTTAAAATGATGTTTTAGTAATAAATAAGAGGCAGTTGTTATGTCTGATGATTGCTTCTGGGTTTTGCATTCAGATATAAGATCAGCTCACATAACTTCAGAGATTTTTCTCTTTCATACTGAGAAATAGCTGTAACGATAAAAATAAAATGAGAAACAAAGTTTTACTTCAGAAAAAGGAAATGAGTCCAATCATTCTGAGCATGTCGTATAATTTCTTTTTTAAAAATTACAAAATGTCGATGTCAATGTTGAAGTGGTAGTTTCATGAACAGCGTTAACCATTGTGCACACCACTTGTTCAATAAAATATCTTAGAGTTTGGGGCACTGTTAAAAAACCAACTGCTTTCACGTAGGCAAAATGCTATTCTGTGATGTTTTCAGTTTGCTAGGAATGGGCTTCTCGCCTTAAGTAAATATGTTTCTTCATCAGAAAGATGAAGGCTTAATCTTCATCAGGTTTAATGAACTGAATATTTAATCATGTGATTAACCTTAAAAATGTAAGTTGCAACAAAATTAATGCAAAAGGATTGCTAAGATGAACAGCCTTCAATATCTTCATAAATTTATGGATAAGATTGCAGAAACATTTAGAACAAGTATTTGATGACTATAACAATAATGAAGCAGAAAATATTGTTTTGCATTTGTTTCTTCTGAAAAGTAGTTTAAGCAGGGTAATTAATAGCAGTTTGGGGGGGAGGGAGCTTGTTTTTTCCGTAACAGCTCTGTTGAGGAAGGGTATTGGAACAGGTGTTCCTGGCCGTTGTCTTCGATGTGCTAAGCTCTTGTTGTCCCAGGAATGTTATATGAAAATAACAATAGGAATATTCAAATACTAATGGTTTTTAGGTCTCACAAGTGGTAGAATAACAGGTGCAGGAGAAAACTGACATCCCCATTTTTAACCCTACAGACTTCATGGAGTTCCTCTTATTTTCTACTTAAGAAAATTACTAATGGGTTTTTAAATATTTTCAGCTAATTCTAGACCAATAAAAGCTATTAAAATAAAACATTTTTATATTCCTTACATATTATACTATTTCCTAGTTAAGTGTTCTACATGACTTCCCTCTCAAATTTTCACTTGAGATACATGTCAAACTGTGCAGTAGCTCTGCTCAAAGTAATTCTGCTTGACAGGGTAGTCGCTTGCATAAACTAATGTTAGATGTGCAAGGACTAGGATGCAAAGAGAATGCAGAAGATTCATTTTTCTGCCTTTCCTTTAACTTCTTTTTTCCTTCTGTCTGTTTCTGACTGAGGGCTTTGAATTTGAATTTGTATTTGAATTTGGCAATTAGCCAAATAGAGACTCTTTGGCTAATTGTCTTAAATATAACTGAAGGCAAAAGGAAGAAACTGAGGCTTATGAGGATGGAGAAGAAACATTACTTTCCTTCCATGTCTTTTAGAAATCTTCAATATCAGAGCAAATCCTAGGATAAATAAGTTAGTAGCTGTTAGATATTCAGGGATCTAACTTAGTATTTTTTGATTTCCAAATAGGATATTGTATAAAACTCTTGCTATATCTGATGCTTCTGTTAAAATACATACTACGATAAATAAATCTACGCAGCTCTGGTGAGGCCGCACCTGGAGTACTGTGTGCAGTTCTGGGCTCCCCAGTATAAGAGGGATGTGGAGCTTCTCGAGAGGGTCCAGAGAAGAGCAACCAGGATGATTAAGGGAATGGAACATCTCTCGTACGAAGAGAGGCTGAGTGAGCTGGGCCTGTTTTCTATGGAGAAGAGAAGGCTCAGAGGGGATATGATTAAT
>VZSG01001024.1:150327-213548 GCA_013398315.1 Nothoprocta pentlandii
CCTGCTTGAGCAGGAAGGTTGGACTAGATGATCTCTAGAGGTCCCTTCCAACCTTAAATATTCTGTGATTCTGTGATTCTGTGATATATATATATATTTATATATTTTGGATTCTTACTATAACAACCATATGGTCACCATTTTGTGGTACTTAGCCTTTTTTATTGATAGATACTTAATAACAGAAATACTGTTTTGAACAAATACAATTTGAACGCAAAGCTAAAATCAAAATCTTAAGCTTCAAAGTGCATTTTCTGTCTACCTCTTTGTCATTATTTATATCATCTATAACTTCAGATTCTGTGCTATACTGTTTCTTGGGATCTTTACTTTACTTTACTTTACTTTAAAGTAAAGATTACTTTAAACAAATTACATTTCCAAATGTGAGACTGATTTATATCTGAATTTATGGCATCTATCCAATATGAATCTTAAATGTATACTTAGCTTTAAGCACCTCATTAGTCCACATAAATTATATAGGAGTACTTTCAGATTTACCATATTGAACGGGAGTCACAGGGTACACAAGGGCTATCTGTGCTATTTAAAGCAAATAAGGCAAAGCCGCAAGCCACAACACTGGCATTTTATTGTCCTTACAGTTAAGTTGTTAGCACAAATCCTCTGCGGCTTAACCTGGTCAAACAACATTTTCCCAAACAACTCCCGAACACAGTTCAGGGCTTGACATGGGGCAGGCACCATTAACACTGAGCAGTTGGGCAGGAGCCACCTTAGTCTGAAGGGCAGCAAAGTATAGCCCTATGACCTATACTGTGTCTTTTGTGCTTGGAGGAGGAGAATGTATTTAGTAGTAGACACATAGCAAATGTAACTTAATGAAAGAATAAAAAGATGAATAAGTAATTTCAAATGCTATACTTTTTTTTTGAAACAATATTAAGTCAGAAACTACACTACCTTACTTCGCGAAGCCAAACACAGCAGCGGTTACTTCAAATACTAATTACAATTTGCAATTTAACTTCTAAAAAGGAAAATAATAAAAAAACTCAATGAAGAAGAAGTGTGAGCTATTTATCATTAGCACCTGTTTTCTCTTAGAATTATCATTTTTTATGCTGCTTAGCATATGAATGATAGACTAACTTTTAGGCTGTTGTAAAAGGTTTATAAGGTTATGCTGTAAGTTAGAATTTATATTTTGGCCTTCTTTAAATGCATTTAAGTATGACAATTCGTAGTGGTTTATAACTTATCCATAAAAAATGTAATGTGAATCATTTTTTTTCTATAAAACAATTAATTTAGACAATGAGCTCTATTTATATAATGGAATACAGTCTTTTTGTGGAGTCATGTTTGAAAGCAAAAGGAAATGAAAAAAGTGAGTATACATTTCCATTTAACCTTAACAGGAGATAACTGCCTTTTCATGTAAGGCAGCAATTTCAACTATTTTTAAATGCTTTTCAGCTTTTCTACTTGATATTTCCTGCAAACCTTTTAGTTAAATGTTTGAATTAGCCCACAACTTAGATTTAAAGGCTTTAAAAAAAATCACAACCTCTCCCTTACTAATTATCTAATACAAGGTGGCTCAGTTAGAAACAGAATGAAGCACTCCCACATCAATCTTCTAAAAATCAGATGTGGTCTAATGACTACTTCCAGGGAGTTATTATGGTGTTCTTGACAGAGAAAATGGTTAATTACTGAGGGTTCTTGAAGTGATCACTTCTATCCTAGTATTTTTTTCAGGAATTCAGTCAAAATAAATGAAGACTAAAGACTATACCAAAACAAGATGCCAATATGTCAGTTATATACAAATTATCAGACTTATCTGAGAGGGATTTACAATTCATGGCAAAATTTTAGAACATAAATATCTATGTCATCTATATGACAAAAGGGTGAAGTCATTCATTCATATGAGAGCATCCAAAGCTGTTTGAGATGCTCAAAAGTTACCAAAGACGTTTCCTTGAGGTTTCAGGTATGACATATAGAATCTGTAGTAGATCAAGGCCCTTCTGGAGAGGCAGATAAAGGCCTGTTGGTATTCCTCAAGATATTCAAGATAGCATGGGACAACTGTGTTCTGGTAAAGGGAATAACATAAGATTTACCTTTTACAACAGAACATTTAAAATATGCATTAGCATTAGTTAGGTTTGTTAAGATCCCAATAGTCAATGGCATTTAATCAGATTGTCAATAGAATTACACAGTTCTCCCTAAAGCTGAGTGTGCATTTCATCTATTAAATATATATATATATATTTTTTTTTTTTTTAGATTTTGCTGATTCTATTAAAACTAGATGCATTGACTTGCAAATAACTGACATGGGAGATTTCTTGTAGATTATGCATGTTTTAATACATGACCCAAATTGCACCATTTGCATCACCTAAGCTGAGAAAGGAAAAAAAAAATAGACAAAGTTTTTTGCCATTTTGTGGAATAAAGCTTTGCCGGAAAACAGCATATTCACTTACTGCGCTGTTCTTAGGTCTTGCTAGTTCTAATCTCATGCATTTCATGGAGACTCTGTTGTTGCTTTGTTCTTTTGTGTGGCTGAGCTGTAATTGATTTTTTTCTTCTTAATAGTTCTACTATCATAAAATTTACTGCAGGGAGATATATGATTGTTCTTAATATGTAAAATTGTATGCAGTTGTGTAATTTCATTTAGCTATATAAATTAAATGTGATTGTTAACTGATGTAGCCATCCGTGGCCTGTTAAAACTGTAGATATAATTGTTGTTTTAACAATTTAATCTCTTCATTTTGAAAAGACATACATAAGGGATTTTACCTATGGAAGTCAATTGTTTCACTGAAACCCACAAAATCTCAGGTAGTCCTGCACTTATGACTGCAATTAAGCATAAAGAAGGAAATCCTAGTTAAAGGAATATTACAAATTGAATATTCATTTTGAAGTCCTGTTTTAAAGGTAAGAAAACTATCTTCCAAAAGAAAAATGATCAATAGACTGATTGCTAGATTTGTAGTTAATATCTGAAATATGCTTCTTATAGAGTCACTGGAAAGACTCTGTAAGTCTGTAGGATAAAATGTGGGATTTTATCTGTGGGATAAAATGATGAAGGAGAAGTTAATGGAAGAGGTATATTAAGTATATTAACTTCAGAATAGCAAACTATCCTTATGAAATAAGAAGTGTGCTAAGAGTTCCTCAGTCACTTGGAAATCAAAAATAAATTAGAAAAGTAAAATACGGTTACATTACAAAGGACCAATAAGAAGAAACAGATATAACAAATGAAGATAAAGCCAGAAGGACCGAGATGCAAAAATAGTCTATTTTAGTAAAAGACAGAGTTAAAAAGGAAAGGTGAAATTTATAGGTGAATAGGTAAGAGAAGTATAGGAACATGACAAAAAAAAAAAATAACAGACATGGAAATATCTTCAGTATTCACTACTTTTTTGCTTTAGTCCTTACCAAAAAAGGTCAATTATAATCGAATGCTAAACACAAGTAATTTTGCTAAGGAGATAATAATGTAGGCAGAAGAAAGAAAAAGCCATAGAAGTTTCTAGTTATTTCCGGTTAGAGTAATGGATAAGAAAATTGACCCTAAAGGAACAGACCTAGTCAAAAGGACATAAAAGGACATTGGAATCAGTACTTGTTATTTTATAGAAAAGGGATATGCCCTGGAGATTACAGAAAAGGAGGCCTAGAGGAATTACATATCTGCCAGCCTAATTTCTATCTATGAAATGATCTGGCAATACATTATTAACCAATCAATTTTAAGTATGTAGCTTTAGAAAAATCTAACATGTCTTTTTCAAAAGTATGAAATGAATTTAGCTTCATTCCTTAGCAATCTAAGTGCTTTAATGCATATTGTTTTTGATAACTATCACTGTCACACGTTTGTGAATAACCAAACTTATTAAATATAATTTAAATATAATAACAATAGTACAATGCCTAAGCTGTTAAGTTTTGCAAAGGTTTTCACTGTAGAATTAATATGTCACATCTCCTTCAAATCTGCACTTCTAGTAATCTCTGTATTTGAGACATTTTTATCATTTATTAAATAAAATAATCATAGAATCATAGAATGCTTAAGGTTGGAAGGGACCTCAGAGGTCATCTAGTCCAACCCCCCTGCACATGCAGGGTTACCTAGAGCACGTGGCACAGGGCTGCATCCATCCATGTGGATCTTCAGAGAAGGAGACTCCGCAACCTCTCTGGGCAGCCTGTTCCAGTGCTCTGTCACCCTCACTGTCAAGAAATTTTTTCTTAAGCTCCCGTGGAACTTCCCATGCTTCAGTTTGTAGCCATTTCCTCTAGTCCTATTGCTGGCCACCATTGAAAAGAGACCGACCGCACCCTCCTCACTGCCTCCCTTGAGGTATTTATACACACTGATCGGGTCCCCCCCCTCAGCCTTCCCTTCTCCAGGCTGAACAGGCCCAGCTCTCTCAGCCTTTGCTTATAGGGTAGATGTTCCAGGCCCCTGATCATCCTCGTAGCCCTGCGTTGGACTCTCTCCAGCAGCTCCACATCCCTCTTGTACTGGGGAGCCCAGAAGTGGACACAGTACTCCAGATGTGGCCTTACCAGGGCTGTGTATAGGGGGACGATCACCTCTCTCAACCTGCTGGAGACGCTCTTCTTAATGCACCCCAGGATCCCGTTGGCCTTCTTGGCCACCAGGGCACACTGCTGTCTCATGGTCAGCTTGTCGTCCACCACTATTCTGAGGTCCCTCCCTGCAGGGCTGCTCTCCAGAAGGCCAGCCCCTAATCTGTACTGGTGTCTGGGGTTATGCCTCCCCAAGTGCAGGACCCTGCACTTGCCCTTGTTGAACTTCATGAGGTTTCTCACCGTCCAATTGTCCAGTCTGTCCAGGTCCCTCTGGATGGCAGCACAGCCCTCAGGGCTATCAGCTGCTCCTCGCAGTTTCATATCATCAGCAAACTTGCTGAGGGAGCACTCCATCCTTTCATCCAGATCATTAATGAATAAATTTAACAGGACTGGAATGGTCCTCTTTCCAATTTCCAATAATGGAAAACAATTTCCAATAATGGAAAACAATGTATGAAACTTTTCCAGGTTCTGAAATCTATGAAATTTCACCATTAAATCTGTGCAGATTGTGTGCTGAGCACCTCATTAACATTTTAGTTTGATGAATGTTCCTTCAAAGACTATGAAGAAAGGTACTTCGCATTATTGCTGCCAGCTGCTACTTACTAACTAAATGAAATACATTTCGTATGTATTGTGTATTTGAGTTAGTAGTGACTTGACAAACCAAATTGTAGAAATAAAATAGAAAAAAAATCCTTAATAAAAAAAAAATCAGAAAAGAAGGGGGAAAAAGAAAGAGCATTGATTCTCAAAATTACATCTAGCAAACAATTTCATTTCCAAGTAAATTCTTCTTCCAAATCTTTTCTCTAGAACAATATGACTTTCTTTGAACATCTCTAAGCTGAAAGCTTTTAGAACAGCTGGGATGCATTAATTTGTCCTAAAAAACAATGCTTGGCATTAATTCTCAAACACTGATTGAGTAGGTAAGACTGAGAAATAAATGGCATACAAATAAGAGAATAAATGTGGACTACAGAAACACACTGAAAACACAGATCTAAGAATTCATTGTTGGTCTAAATAAAGTTTATAAAATTGAGTTATAATGATACCACAGCCTGTAAGCCAAAGGACACTAGCATCATAGCTCATCTGCAAAAATGATCCCACAACAACAGACAGAGTCATTTGTCCCTACCCTTTGTTGTTATGCTCACTCCTCAAGTTCTGTGTTAGCGCAGGAATTACCATTCCCAGTTCTTCACTGGGGAAAGACAGTGAAGAACTGTCTTTCTATGACAGTGATGCTGAGAGGAATCTGATACTGATGCTGGATCTTTCCACCTCCTTTTTCCTGGGAGGTGTGTGATACTGATGGCAAGGGCTCTTGTTACTCATTCTTGGATCTGTTTGAGTCATATTTCTAAAAACGTTTTCTAACACAGTCCATTTATTTCCTCTTTCTTTCACCCACAAAATATGTCACATTTAAGTTTTATTCTGTATGGTGTGTTTTACATATACTAGAGATTTCTATTCTCTTTGTTAACCCAGAAAACAATTTACTCAGATCTCAGGACTGTCTGCCTTTAGTGATCAGTAATTTATCATTGGTGAGTTGAATTGTAGACCTGGGACCTCTGGTATTGCCCTGTGCTTGCACTTTCAAGGCCTCTGTTATCACCTTGTGCTTATTCTTTTGGTAGTCCCTTTTATAATCCCTTGTCTTTCCTCAGTAGTCTTCAAGATGTTTTAATAGCACAACCTAATCATTCACACCTACAGTTTAAGGTCACTGAAAAGTTCACAAAAGTACACTGATCCATCAGAAGGGATATTCGATTTAGACATGTACAGATGCACACACAGCGCTCAGGTAACCGCTTGCCACTGACTGATTGTGGTAGCACCACTGACATTTCTTGAAACTTACATTCTGCTGCTTTTGCAAGGATTTCCTGAACGCATTTGTTTAAATAAAGAACACTTGTATTCCCATTCTACAAAAGAAAATTCATAATAAAGGTGTCAATACACTTCATTCTTCGCTTCTCAGCTTCTCTGCTCTTACCAATATAATTCAGCACAAGCTATTTACACCTGGTCTAACCTTATTAGATGTTGCATAATTTCTTTTACTGTCATTCTGAAATTAATAATATATGCATTTTTTATTTTGTGCATGATACCTTGTAATTTCTATGAAATTACTTGCATTAATTTTGATAGTTTATCTCTTCTTTTCCTGTCAGTATTAGCACTAAACAATCTGAAGAAGTAAAGCCTCAGCAGTTTCCTGAGACATGAGATCTTCTGATACTGAAAAAGGGACTGATCACTAAAAGAAGGTGAGGAAAAAAAAAAAAAAAAAAAGGAAGTAGTCGTATTACTAGGATGCTTCACATTGTTAAATTAGCTTCTGATATGTCCAGATTATTCAGATCATTCAACTAAATTATGGTTCATAGACAGAATGTATTTCCAGAAGACAGAAAAAAAAAAAACCCACTAATTTAAAGAGTGTCTTTCCTTAAAGACTTTAAACTTTATGTATGGGTGAAATATACCTTCTGACCTTCTGACAGACCAAAACTTTCTCATTTTCTTCTCCTTTGATTCCAAAAAGCAGGCAGAATGAAAGTGTGTTTGTTGGCTGAGTTTTGTAGAAGAAGCTCTGTAGGGTGTTATACTCTTGAGCAGGCAGGAAGGGATCTTTGTAACAGCACAACAAACCTGTAAAGCAGCTTAGCTCCTACAGTAAGTTTAGAATTTTGGCTTTGTAACATCAAAGATTAGTTTTCTATTCATAACTAGTTTCTTGTATTCCTAATTTAGCAGACATCTGTATTGTCAATGATGAAAAAGAATAATTTTGAAGACCTTATCATTTAAGATAAATCTTCTTTGTTCATTCACTAAATGTGATTTTAAATGCATCTATTTAATTTGATGCACAATTTAATTACACAACTTGAAACAAGTTTTTTTTCAAGTTTTTAATTTCACAAGTTGAAGTTCCACTGAACTTAGAAACCTCTATATCAATGTACAATACTCCTGTAAAAAAATTCCATAGTGAGTCTGCGGGTAATTCTAAACCCATATATATATATATATTTTTTTAACTTGCCCATCCCTATCTATCACCTTCACATCTAGGCCAAGTACCACAGTCTGTTGATAGTTTGAAATAGTCTTCACTGATTACAGACCATTGAATTTAGCCCAACACTCCCTTTATCCATTGTTGTTATCCTGAGGTGTGATTTGACATTTGTTTTAAACCCATCCAAATTAGGATAGAATTGAACAACATACATTTACTGGTTCACAGACTCCTTGAAACCACATTGGATCTGGAAATTGCTATGAACAGAAGATTGCAAAATACTTCTCTCCTGTGCAGCTTGAAAAAAAAAAAAAAAGGATTCCTTTGCGTATATCTACGTACTAGAACTCAGGATCTATCCTCTTCCTGTGTAGGGGAGGAAAGGTTCAGTGGAGGTTCGTGTGATTTGCTCTATACCCGGTAATGAAGTCTAGATGAAGAATACTTCACAGACAGTATGCTGTAATACTGGAAACACATCTACTCTATATCTTCAGACTGTACAGGCAAAATTCATTGTTCCTTTTTCTCTTCAGATGGTTAACTGTTATTGCCTAAGTAAATCATAATAGAATAAGGGGAGGAAAGTGACTCTTCTGAGGAATAACAAAGCTTGCATAAGAACAACAACTCAGGATATTTATCTGGAACTATGTTACTATCTGGGAAATACAGTGAAGTATTACAATAATTAGAATGCCTTAGTGGTTAACCAGCAGTATTATTTCCCTTTTAATTAAGTCCTTTGTCTGGTAAATACATTACCAAACAGTGTGTTTGAGGGTAAACTTTATGTTAATGTTGAAACTGTTTTGTATGCTTCAGCACACTTCATGAGTCACTGTTTAGATTTTAATTCGTGAAGGCAAAACCAGGTAAACTTTATCACAAATTTAGCACTGGAATACAAATGCTGCTTTGTAAATATACCTGATGTTCATGTTAAATATGTAAAGGAATAGTTTCCCTAGTTTTATATATCTGTGAACTAGAAAAAAAAAAACTAAAAACAAAAACAAACACTTACTTCAAGAAACAGGGAAATCTACTGGAAACAACATATCACTAATTGGGCTTCGTAAGCTTTAGTGTCATCATTTTCTTAGATATCATTGCAAACAAGAATCATAACTAAATTCTGTATGTCCTGACACAGATATTTATCATTGGGTTCAACTATGTGTTAAGCTGACTTGATTTCAAACGCTATGTAGTTAATGTGTTAACTCAAAATACAATATAAATGGAAGATCCTTGAATTACTTTCTAAGTAAAGTTGAGCTGTTTATGAACATTCTTCTATAATAAAACTCACGAATATATTACCTCTAATACATGATTTTGCATTGAAAGAACACAACTTATGTCGTGATTCTTAGGAAAGAACTTCTTTATAAGGAAGAACATAAAATTTGTCTGTAATAAAAAATCCACATTGTGTTTTAACTGTACTACAGTAGTCAAAAAAGATTGAGTGTTTCTAAGTATAAAAATCTCCTATATTTCATAACTTCTGAAAGATTCTTGTGTTATATAAGCCTTTTTAAAAAAGAAATAGCTGTGAATATAACATGCTGTTTCTGAAATTTAAGCTTTTTGATCTTAAAGATCATAAATACATCTTCTCGTTATAGACTTTTTCTCTTTTTTGTAAACAGATGAAAATAATTTTAGAGCTAAGGCCAAATTGAATGCATTTCCATCTAGGATAAAATAGATATTTTACCGTAAAAATATGGGGTGATGTAAAAACTGTGTTTTTCCATTTTTTTTTCCAATGTGAAGAATGGATGTCTAGAAAAAAAAAAAAATATGCTGCAACAATATTGTACTGCACAAGCCAGCAAAATCCTTTTGAACAGATGGGACTATTGCCTGAAAATTTAATCGAACAAAGCATTCTTGCATAAGCATAACACCTTGTTATGTGTTACATTTAGGAAGAAGCAAGAAATTAGTAATAACAAAAGATCAGAATTTCAAATTCTAGCACGTTTTCATGCCAGAAGTAGAGTGGTCCGCCAACCGAAATCATTGGGCAACAGAACAATTAAAAAGAAAATAAAACCAATAATTGTAAATTCATAGTATCTATGAAATGCATTGCCACTAGCACTTGACAGAACAAATCCGCACACCCAGTTTTTAAATCTTAAAAGCACACAGCGGTGTCTATGAGATGTCTATGACATGTCTATGTCTATCCTTCTTCTCCCTGAGACAACAGAAATATTTGTGTAAATGTTGTAGCCTGTGGAAACAGTCGCAAGATAAGGCAGAGATGGAGGAGCAGGTCACTGTAATAATATTCTACAGGAAACCACAAGATTTTCTCTCTGTGACAAGGGTATGGTTCATTTCCCACTGCAGGACTTCACACAAGAGGGCATTTGCAGCTGCAGATAGGACAACTGAGATCTGTTAATCTCAAACGAGGCCAAATTTAGAGACGTTTCAAGGAGTTCAGTAGCAGGATGAATCAGTGTGCAGAATATTCATGAGCCCCTGCTCCTGCAGGACCCTGTTTTTAAAAACACCCTTGGTAGACATGGTCTACCATCCTGCAGAGTTAATAATGTGGCTTCTTCACTTCTGTATTTTTCTGGTACTAGGCAATGAGTCTGTCACTGGCATAGTGCTGGCAGTACATGTCAGCTCAAACTCTGTTAACAAATTATGATCAATTTCCATAGAGACAGTTCTTCCCCGCCTCCCTTCCCCCGCTATAGTTGCTGAAAAGAAAATGGAAATGAAATGATTGTTAACTGTAGAAAATAAATGGGATAGTCTGGGGAATTACGTTTTTTCTATGCCAGAGATGAATTCAGAGTATGCCTTTGGGGAAAAAACAGACGTGTTTTGTGAAGATTTAAAGCGTAGCTGCAACCTTAGCCGCTGCCTGCCCTCCCCTAGCGGGAGAACTGAGCTGAGGTTTTTGGAGAGAGTCAGAGCAGGTCATGGCTGGTTCCAGCAGCGTTCAGGGAGCTCTGAGTGGTGTCTGTGTACGGATGAGTCCTCTCTTCCCAGGGCCTCAGTTTTGACCATTGGCTTCTCCCTAAAAACAATCATCAGCACGAGTTGCTGATGGTCCCGCTGCTCAAGCACAGCTCAAGGTCTACATCATCAGTGACTTTCTGCATTGCTAAAGCCAATTTGCAGTTATCACTGGCGTTTCTGTCACCCTATGGTCTCCGGATCAAATGTGATACAAAAGCATGAAGCTACCAAGAAGTACATAACAAGATATATCTCTTGCCTCTCTGTTTTTCTGGCTCATTCTGGGTTAATCTAGTGAGCTAATGTGGGTAGATGAGTTAAGACCTCACTTATCTGAGCAGTGCTTTTGGATGTGCTTTAGCCCATGACACGTAGGACGTAGAAGCACATTGGAAGGGAGATCAAAGTACCACATTAAATTGGTAAATGCTATATATAGCATTTAGGAATACATATATATATATGACATATATACATGATTCCTATATATATAGGAATATATAGGAATATGTATTATTCCTATAAATATATATAGGAAGCATTCTGTATAACTATATTTTCTACATTAATCTTGACCTGTATTATTTTAATTGGACTATTAATTTAAACTGTATTGTTAAAACATGGAGACAACTAACGGGAGCTGCTCAGCTCCAGATATGAGGCGTGCTTCGTTTTTGCCCTAGCAAGTTTTTGAGTGTAACAAGTCCAAAGGCAATACCGAATAGCAAATAAATATTAGGGCACTAATGAAAACCATACTCCACCGCAGAAATTGTTCTCTTTCTTTAAATACCTCCATGTTTACTTGCATCCAAATTACCACAGAAAACAATTGCATAATTTCAAATGAGAAATCAGATTTAAGAATTTAAGAAATTTTAAACCTGAAGGGCCTTTCCTATTCACCTACTGGAAAACAAATACACACACACACACACACACACACATATATATATATATATATCAGCTTTAGCATTATGGTGCTAAGATGTCGTTGGGGAGAGGGGGTTGAATACAGCAATCCAAATAGGAGCTAAATGGGTTCCTCCTGCTAGAGGAGTTTCTTGGGTAGCATTTCTGAAGCAGATTCGCCCTCGGTGTCCTTTAGCTTCACCATTTTGAGGAAATAAAAATGTAGAAAATAAGACTTCTACCATATGCTCATTTTTTTTTCCTGGCATATTTTCTTTTTCTTTCTGCAAATAAATTTTGTTCAAGTGGAGCTTGAAGACTTAAAGTATGTTGTTCAGGATTTCCATTCTTGAGAAGGCCATGGGATGGACAGAAATGTCAAACATGTTATCATGCACAGATCACTGGCACAACACACTTGAAATATATCTAATATGTGGGCTATAAATCAGACCTCCTGCTGATGCCAACAATCTGTATAAATTGAGTAAATCCAGTATGCCCTGAATATGTCAAACATTCTATGTTTGTGCAGACCAACAGTGGAGCACATGCAGAATGGGGCCAATGTTTTCTGGATAAATCTGGTTTATGAAAAATGAAACATACGGCATCCATATATATTTAGGTAGATACTTTAAATTGATAACTATATTTGCCTTCTTACTCAATATTGCTTCTACTCCACCATATTATAGTTCCAGCAAGTGGTTCAGCCTCTATGACTAACACAAGAATTTCAAATAACATTAAGCTTTTTCTTTTCTTTCATAATGGAAAATAAAATGCTTATTCTGTTTTTAACAGATGATATTAATTTTTGTTCATGAGTATTTGTATAGTCATGTGAATTCTAGAAAATGCTCATTAAATTAAAAAAAACAAAATCTCATTCCTTAGAACATTTGTTTGGAGGAGACTCAAGAATTTACTGGTTTGAAAAGCCAGTCTTTAGTAGATTATTGTGATGTTCTTGCTTAAAACTTAGAAATATATGAAGTTGCATTTGCATACATACATTGAACAGTGTAGTCTATCTCCACTTTTCAAATTTACATTCATGACTATCCAGATGCTCACCCACTGAATTTTTTTTAGGAAATCTCATCTGAGAATCTACAAAAAAAATGTTAAGTAGAAAAATGCAAGAAATGAAACATCTTCCTAGCAAATTGTGTGCTTCCTAGCATGTACTGGCTAGTCTAATTATCATGAAACCTAAAATGTTTATCAGCTTTTAGGAAAAGACAGCACATGCTCTCTTTATGTCTATCTATCTCTGCTACTTTCAGCAAAGGTGAAGGAGAGTTCTTATTTCTTAGAAATGATCTGAGCCAAAGTAAAGCCAAAATAAACTGGCAGATGAATCAAAGGTTCAGCCTCAGAGAAGACCAAGTCAATCATATCAGAAAGGCAGTTTTCATTTTTCCTCCCGTTGTAGTTTCTCCCCTGATACGACAAGTTGAACAATTTATGTGCAAGAAACCCCACTGAGGTATTGTTTCAGCTCACTTAACCACCCCATGAGGATTCATTTATGGCATGTGGCAATGGTTTCTTAGTCTGCTTGAGAGCAGGATCGGTCTTTGTGTTGCTTGCATGGCTCAAGGATATCATCCAAAAAAAAAAAAAAAAAAAAAAAAAAAAAAAAAAAAAAAAAAAAAAAAAAAAAAAAAAAGCAGGCTAGTGGCTAGTGCAGAAATTGATTTAAGTAATTGCTTCTACTAAGGAATTTTATGCCTGGAAACACATTGGAATTGAAATTCACATACCATCATGCTACTCATACATCTAATTTGCTTCAGTTTTTCTCAAGTTATCGTTCAAACTTCTAAACTCCATTTTAATTTCTTTGCATGCAAATATTTTTCAATCCATGAATAAATATGTTAACAAGATTTGAAGATCATGGAGAAAATATACCACTCAGTTTTGTTTAGATTTTTGACCCAGGGAAATGTCTCATTCTATAGCTTCTCAGCTTCTTTTGTAGACTTTTGTGAAAAAGATTGCCAAAGAAAGGGCCTTCAAAAATTCTCTTTTACTTACTACAAATTTGTCATGGTGGTTAAATTAATAAGAGCATTATTCCCAGGAGGCAGCTGGAGGCATTTCCAGGCGAGCAGAAATTGCACAGAGAGCCCTGAGTGGGTCTGGCCAAGGGGACCGGCCCTGCCATGAACATTAACAAGGCAGGCACCATGGTCTCTGACACCTACCACCTCCCAACCTGAAGTGTTGTCTTCAGGGACATGAGCGTCATAAGCCCAATAGGAAGATAAAAGGGTAGGTATTAATTTTACCACAACAGTCTGGGGCTTTTTATTGTTAATGTGGCTTCTCTGTAGCAACTTGGTCGATAAGTATTAATTTTAGTGAAACTTGACTAATAATAACTGCTGCATTTCCACTGCGTTATTAAGATTTTAATTAGACTATTAGTAAATTCTTGGCTCTTCAGAGAGGTTGTTTCATTTTTGTCTAAAATTGGATTTTAAACATATATCTGTCTCTGAAACACTTGAGCTTATTTGTTTCAATTTCTTTGATTATTTAATTCAATTTATTATTTTAAACTTATTTTTGCTCTTCTGATTTGTCCTTCATCTTTCCTTTTATCCATTAAGTCATAGATTTCTCCATATTCCAAGAAGACTGACATTTTCAGACTTTTTGTATATTGAATAATCTCCTGAGGCTAGTCATTTAGTCATACTGGTCCTCTCCAAACACCGAAAGGATCACTTTTAGTTCAATGGCATATTTTTCTTCTCTTCTCTTCTCTTCTCTTCTCTTCTCTTCTCTTCTCTTCTCTTCTCTTCTCTTCTCTTCTCTTCTCTTCTCTTCTCTTCTCTTCTCTTCNTCTTCTTCTTCTTCTTCTTCAAAATGCATGCTCCTCCTAAAATTTTCTTTTCCTTACTTTCAATTCTATAAGCTTCCTTGACTAATATTTTTGTTGATCTTATGGAAGAATAACATTGTAATATTACCTTTTACGTGCAAATACCTGAAATCCAGCAATAGTGTCCAGCTATTAAGCTATACAGTTGAATTTTCTTAAAGATTTGGTAAATGTAATACTATGTCCAGTTATCATTTAAAATCAACATAATTGATGCCATATTTCCACAACTGTTCTAGATAGTAAATAAAGACAATATATAGCAAATGAATGACCAAGAACATTAGTCTAGAATACAGCAATCAATGTCCTGAATATCAAAAATGTCAAGCAAGCAGATTCTGAATGACATCTTGTTAGGTCTTTTTCTGGGGCTTGCAGTTTCCCAAGGAGCTGCACTGTTTTGAAAGCTCATTAGGAACCACAGGTCTCGTTGAGGCAAGATATCACTACTTAGTAGTGACATGCCTTTTCAGAGGAGATATTTCTACCTCATGTTGAGCTTCTGTTGTCATGCTTTGTCAGTGTACCTTTTCTTTCTGAAATCAGGGAAGCAAAGAACCCTTTAATTCATAACCAATTTTCAATCCTTTCTTTTTTTCCTGTTTATCTTATATGTATTCTCAGTAGGAGTCTACAAAGCCATGAACTGCATATTGCAGAATCACAGAAGAGTTGGGGTTGGAAGGGACCTCTGGAGATGATCAAATCCAACACCAGTGCTCTTGCAAAGTCATGAACAGGATGTTTCCCAGGACTCTGGTCAAATGGCTGTTGAATATCCCCAAGGAAGGAGACTCCCATAACTTCTCTGGGCAACCTGCTGCAGCACTTGGTCACTGTCACAATAGAAGTTCTTCCTAATGTTTGGATGGAACTTCCTGTTTTAGTTTGTGCCCATTGCCTCTTATCTTGTAACTTGTCACCTCTGGGAGGAGTCATGCCCCATTGCTTCTGCATGGCCCCCTTCGATATTTCTACATGTTGATAAGATCCTCACTGATCATTCTCTTCTCCAGGGTAAATAGGCATGTCTCATACGACAGGTACTCCAGTCTATTCATCATCTTTGTGGCACTTCATTAGACTTGCTCAACCAGGTCCATGTGTCTGGTGAGCCCAGAATTGGACCCAGCACTGTACATGTGGTCTAACCAGGGTTGAGTAGAGTGGCAGTATCGTCTCTCTGGACCTGCTGGAAATGCTCTTTTTAACACAGCCCAGGAGTCTGTTTGCCTTCGCCACAAGCACACATTGCTCCTTCTCCAACAAGGGTAAGTATTCCTTGCTCCAGAGTTTGTCTCTGCCCTCCAGAGCCTAAAGATGAGCTCTACCAGTAAAGTCTGAGGCAAGGAAGGCATTCAGTACTTCTAGTACTTTGTCACTAGGGCCCCTGACCCATTCAGCTGTGGGCCCACATATCTCCTAGCGTTCCTTTAGCTACTGATGCACTTACTTACAGAATCTCCCTTGTCCTGAACATCCTTTCCTGAAGTAAGCTTTGGCTTGCCTAATTTGCCTGCATGCTTGAACAATGTCCCATATTCTTCTGAGATTCATCTTCTATGTGATTCCTATATATGCTTGAGTTTTGCCAGGAGCTCCATGTTCATGGAGGCCTTCAACCTTTGCTCAACTTTCTGCTCATTGGGATGGACAGCTCTTGTGCTTGAAGGAGCTTGAGCTTGTCCTTAAACATTAACTGCATTTTTTTGACTCATCTTCCTTCTCTTTTAAGGCTGTATCCCATCAGATTCTTTTAAGGCTGACCATGAACTGACCAAAATCCTTCCAGGAGTCCATGGTTATAAGCCTACTTTTTGTCATACTCCCTCCTTTCATGATCCTGAACTCTACCATCTAATGGTCACCCAGTGACCATAAGATACTAATAATAGGTACTTTATGCAAAGATAAGCAATAAAAATATATTAAAATCAATTAAAACAATTCCAAAAAGTAGCTAAAAATTTTGGCAATATGAAAACTAGCAACACATTTTCCTTTAAATTAAAAGCATCTGGAATATGCAGTTAAATGCTCTGTTAACTGCTTCACTATAAATATAGTTTATAGTTACACTGTAAATGTTAAAAGCTATCTTCATTAGAAAAAACAGTTGAAATGATTCTGCTTAGCAGTGAAAAGACTATTTTTCCAAATATACTTTTAGCCTGATTTGTGTCAGAATAGATCTGCTAAAAAAAAAACAATCAAAAATCTGCTAAAATATCTGCCAAATATTTGACATAAAATTAGATTTCAACTTTAATAAAAACAAAATGCAAAGTAAAAACAGCATTTTTTGCGCTATTCAATTTTGGCTAGTTAACTGTAAAACTTGTTGTGCCGGGTGTTTTATATAACAGTATCATATAACTGAGTTCTGCATCCACAACCTGTCTAAAACAGGACTGGAAGAGATTCTTTTCAATATAATCAGATGGTTTATGGAAAATCACAGTTGGTTCCCAAATTGGCTGTTTAACACTGACTCCCACAAGCTTGATTTCCCAACAGTGTGGTTCTCTCTTCCTGGGGTGACACCAGTGACTTTAAATTGTTCCTTTTTATCTTCTCAGACTCAACTGAAAAGTGCCTGTTACCATCCTGCCTGGATCCTACCCTTAAGACCTCCTTGTTATTAAACTTATATTTCACGTCTTCAGCTTTCTGTTCAGGAAAGATAGACAACTTTCGCATCTTTCTTGCATTTCAAGTGAAGATTTTCAAAGCTGCTGAGAGGATTTTATTCCTAAGTGTGGAAGATTGTTTCTCATTGGAGAGCTTTTTTACTTTCCCAACACTATTGCATTTTTATTTAAATAGGAAGTGAAATAGACTTGGCATGATACAAAACACTTCTATCTATTTCGTATTCATCTCCATGCAAAAAATTACTTTTCACTTTCAAAAAAATGTTACTGAAAGATTTGTACTGAAATACATATTTTGTATGGGAATCTTCATGCTTAGTATCATCCCTGTAAAATACAGCTGCCTTGTCATTTAGACTCTCTGCATTTGTAGGGATAGAATTGCACAAGACTTAACAGTTCAGCTGCCACCTTAGAAGTCAGCCTTTCTTCACTGGTCACACAAAGGGTCTAGAAGACTTACTTTGTCAAGATTCCAAAATAGGCTTAAGTTTCAGATAACTTATGCTAAATGAAATGTTTTGCCTTCCCCATTTCTTTCTTAAGTGGAAATTTCAGATTTTAGAGGACAGTTCTTAGTCATTTATTTTGCAACATTTTAATTTTCGAGAAAATCTAGTGGCCTGCCTACATAGGGATCAAATAAGTAGCTTGAAATTAGTGGTCTGACAAAAGAATTTTTAGCAAAGTATCCATAGTACTTAGAGGGAAATAATAAGAACATTTTATTGTTTTCTTAGCAATAATTTCAGACCACTATGAAGAAAAAAAATGTAACATCCATGTAGTGTATGTAAGATGGAGAAGATACACAAAGACACATACTAGCTTCACTTTGGAACTCAAAGAGGTTGAACTGGATTTTAAGGAAGTGTTTGAAGGGCTGTGTTTTTGTACCAAAAGCTTAAAGTAGAAGAGGAAATGTAAGATAGATCTGTAATAATTTACAAACCATTATTTTTGTCTATTTTGAACATTCTGAATGTGTAAGGACTTGTTCTATGACATGAGACCCATCTGGAGACTTTACCCTTAAATGTTTTCTGACTACCAGCCCACTACCACATACTTTTCCCTGAAGATGATCATGAAAATAAAGTTTGTGCTAAAGGGGGACTTGTGCTAAAGTTTGTGTGACTATGCAAAAGGTAGAAATGCAGAGTCTTAGGGTACAATTTGAATGGATCTCTAGCTGCAGTGTATAACTAATTCTATTTATGAGGGAGTTTGGGAGACCTTTGAAGTAATTGGGAGTTTAGCTCCCCAATGTCCACATGCTAAGTGTCAGATAAAATGATCAAGACTGGAAGAGTATGAAGTGTAAGAAAAATATTATAGCTATTTTCTTTCCTATCTCACCAAGTATTTATTGTTTTCTTAAGACAGACAGATGCCTATACACATTCATAATATTGCAATATGTCATATGCTGTACCCCTTGAAAAGAAGCTTGAAATGGGGTTTAGAAGGTATTTCTTCATTGAGGTTGAGTTTTCTCATCATTTAACATTGTCCAAAGCTTATGCGGACTATGCTTTTTTATGCACAGTTTAGGTCTATTTCCTTTTCATGCACAAAATAAATTATACATTAATTCATTTGTACTATGCTCTAAAGCATATGTGCCACTGTCTTAAACTAAATTCATTATGAGGGCTTACTTCTTTGTCTTGTCTTTAATCTTTAATGCAGTTAGATACCACATTACTTATTTCTGCACTTTGTTATATCCCAGAAAAATAATATCCAAGGGAGTCTTTGCAAAACATGCTTTTAATCTTTCTTAATTCCCGATTTTCTCCACTTGGATATATTGAGCAATTTGTCGATTTGTTGATGCTGGGCATAGAAAAAAAGAAACAAAACAAATAAAAACTCAAAAAGCTGACATCCATTAAACAATTTGTTTCAATGCTAGAAACAGAACCCATAGTCTCAAAAAAAAGTCAGAAACTTCTCTAGCTGCCAATTGGTTAGCAGTATAGGAAGATGTAATGGGTAAAAGCAATCCTGTATATAAGTGGTTAATTATTCTAATTGAAAGGAGACAAAGTAGAGGTGGAGATAAGAAGGGTGAGAGAGAGAGAGAGAGGATCACGTAAGTATTACTTGTCATATTTGAAGAATCACAGAACAGTTGGGATAGGACGGCATTTCTGGAGATCATCTGGTCCCTGCTCAATCAAGATCACCCAAGCAGATTGCCCAGGACCATATCCAGGCAGATTTTGAATATCTCCAAGGATGGAGACACTGCAGCCTCTGGGCAACCAGTGTTCAGTTGTTCTTACAGTGAACAAGTAGGGTTTTTTTGTGTTGTTCATGTGGAATATTTCCTCTGTTTCAGGTTGTGCCAGCTTCCTCTCATCCTGTTACCCTATACTGCTGGGAAGAGTCTGGCCATGTCCTTTTTTACACTCTCTGATCACGTATCTATACTCATTGATAAGATCCCTCATGGGCTTCCCCAGACTAAACAGTCCTAGCTCATTCAGCCTCTCTTCTTATGATAGATTCCTAAGTCCCTTAATCATTTTTGCAGTCCTTCGCTGGACAGCAAATTTATATCTTTATTAGGGGTCTCAGAATTCAACAGTTCTTCAGATGTGAATTGCAGAATTTCTTCTCAGAAAACCCTAATTCCATCCTTTCCCCTCCCCCCCCAATTTCACTACTGTTTATCAATGTGAATATCAATTATAACCTTCCTTCTTCCTGATTTTACTCAATGCTGCTATAAGAAGGTTGGGAACCTAGCCAAATTATTCTCATTCCTTTCTTATTCCATTTTTACAGCTTTTCTTATTCAGTGACCACCTTTCAGGACTAGAATATTCTATTCATCTGATATATTATGGGATTAAAGGCTCATTTCCACACACTTGAAAGCAAAGAGAGGCAACATGGTAGGTGAGGGGACCTGAATAACCCAGTCAGAGAAATGAGCACCCTGACTCTGCACCTCCCTGGGCTGTCCCAGGACAGCATCAACCCTGTGAGCTGGAGGGGGACCAAGTACCCTTAGTCTGGGAAAGAAGTTCTCCAAGTCATTTACTTTACATAGTGGCGTCCCTACTTACCCATAACAGAGGACTTAGGAGATGCAGGGGAAGAACATTTGGGAATCTGCATCAGCCTTGCCTCTGCTATGCCACTTGATTTGGCACAGTCTAACAAATCTACCCTGTGTTTGATCCGAAGTATCTTGCTATTTATGGATTAATTACAGTTAACTATATTTCTCATAACTGCTTCATCTTCTATGCCCCATAAAAGTACAAAAGATGTAGATGAAAAAATTTTATTTTCAAATAGTTACTGGAAGATATAAAATAATAATTTCTATATTTCCATACTATTGAAAAGGGCACAGCTTCCTTTTATAGATTTTCTTTAAGCTAATCTTTATGTAGAATTTCATTTTTTAACTGCAGAAACATTTTTTAAAATGAAACCCATGCAGAACTCTATATAAGCCAAACAGATTGGGGCTTTTGTAGTGGGATGTATTCTTCTAATCATTCCTCAGCAAAGAGAAGATAAATTATTATCCAGGTGTTCAGTATATAAAGGGTCACAAATTAGAACAAGGACAGGAGTTTAAAAATATGGACAGCAAAAATCGTGAATAATGAAAATGAAAAACACTAAGCAGAAGTACTTGCAATTATGCAAATTTATCTTGCAGACTGTGACCATTTCTCATGATAGTGCTCCAGGGCTAGTGTTTGTTGTGACCCTACTAAGACTCTTCCTGGAGTCTGATTAAAATACAATTTATTGATGCTAACACTAGAAAGATGAAAGAATGGTGTAGATGATTTCATACTCTTCATGGAATTGCTGGGAACCCCGACCTGTGCAGCATCTTATAATCCTCCAATCAGGGCACTGCACATGATGCAGATCTTGATGTGAAGAGGCTTGACAAGACTTTAGTTTCTAGAGTCCTTATAGGTTTTTGTAAGAATAAAATCATTCTGTTCATAACTTTTGGTGTCAAACACAAAGGTGTTTCCATGAAAATTTGCTGCTTCACTTTGAGATAAAGATGTGGTGTGAGAGAATTGCTTGAGAAAGGAGAAATGAAAGAAAAAACAGGGCCTAACAGAAGTTATGGCATTACAGGCCATAACTTGTTTCCTTGCGGTGAGAGACATTTACCACTTCCAGGATGGCTGGTATGTACAGAATCTGCTTCTCCACAATTTCTTTGGCAACACAATCTGCCCTCCTAGCACACACTAATGAGAGTAAATGAAGAGTTTACTTCTCATTCTAATCTCATTATAATACCAATACACAACCCCATCCTAGAAATTACTTACTTCCAAGGAACGACCACTTCTCACTGAGCATGCTCTCTAGATTTTCAATTAACTCAGGAGACTTTTTAAACCAATCAATAACGAAAGTATTTATGACTAGAGTCACTTAAGCTCCACCTAAATGTAAAACAAAATATATAAAAGGTGACCTAAGGAGGGAAGAAGGTAAGGAAGAAGAAAGGAAACAGGAAGAAAGAGAGAGGGAAGACTCCATCAAACTTCTGGATCAATCGACAGGCTGAACCTCTTTTTCTCTCCTCTGGTCAAGACACTGCCTGAGGAGACTCCTCTCACATCTTCTGGGATCAGTGATGATTGCACATTTGTACATTAGGCACTAGCAGGACTCCACATTGTAGCAGAGAATTTCCATACTCACATTCAAAACCTTTTCTCTAAATGTTGCGTTTGAATAAATCGTGCTATTTGTGAACTTGACTACTTGTTTTGAAGGTGATCGGACCTACAATCAGGCTGTTTGTGAACCTGCTGCTGCCAGATTCAGGCTTGTAGTTATCACAGTATTTGGTATTCCTATTAAGAGATGAGTCAAGCCACCCCCAGTCTCTCTAACCTTTGAGGATCGGTTGGAACACAAGGGGATTCATCTCAGCAAATTTCCGTGCTCTTCCCCCGCATCAAACCGCAACACATGGATACACAGGTGATGTCATCACTAATACCAAGCAGGAACTGCCTACAGGCTCCCCTGTTAGGATTATCTAGCCATGAAGTTTATCCCACAGGTGAGATCTATGTGCACAGGCCTGAAGGGCAAGTTATACAGGCAGCCTAGTGCAGCACAGCAACCTAATGCAGCCCAGCAGCCTAGCTCAGCACAGAACAACACGGGAGAGTAGGTCTGCAGCTACTCAGCTAAACAAGGTTGATCCTTGATGTACAATAGGCTTGCAGTTAGGATCACTACATACATTAAGGATGAGTTAAATGGTTCAGTAAAGATGTTTAGAGTTTGAGCTGACCTGAACTGAATCAGATCTCTTAAAGAGGACCACTGTTTGCTGTCTGTTGTGTGATGAACCCTCTGTTGCCAGGGTCTTTGTAATGGCATCTCCATCTGAATTCCGCTGAATCCACAGATCAGCTCATGGATGATCCATTGGTATTACTCACATTAAACTACTTATAAAACATGTCCTACCTCAGCTGAGTACAAAAAGAAATGTTCTGCCTGACTGCTTCTGCAACTGTAGGTTGCTACTGACAGTTCACACTGACAAGAATCTTCAATGTAACCAATTCTGCAGTAGTTTGGGAGTCTCTGAGGCAGGCAAGATATTATTCAGTACATTGAAACTTTCAGATTGAACTAGGCACAGCAGGAACTGCCTGGGGGAATCTGTATGACAGTCCAAAATTCCCATGTGCGGAGCTTCAGCACCAATTAGTGTTGGTGAAGGTGTCTGGGAGCTCCGTCAATCAAATTTATCCATTGTCTCAAGCAAGTCCATTAGCTAATCTATGCAAATGATGACCTGGGGAGTTCCTGGACCAACCAAGGAATTAATGACTTAAGAGCACTGGAAGTGCACACAGGCATAGCCCTAATATCTACTTACTCAACAATTATAACTCAACTGAAATTAAAATTCTACCTTTTTTTTGCACAATTAGAATATTTTTCAATTCTTCTTAAGAGTCTTTTTTTTTTTTTTTTCTTTAATGAAAGAATCAAGAGTTCTATCATCCTGTAGGGACTGAGTTCCTAAAAGGAACATGTTTGATATATATTTTTTTCTTTTCTTGGAGGAACTTGTAGTTTATAACAAAAATGTTGACTGAATTTCATCCTGTCCCCATTACAGGGCTCATTTTACATCCCTTACACATGGGAGTGATATTACTAAATTGCATATGACTCTACAGAAGTAAAGACTGTACAGATAAGATTGTACATGTATTTTCATACATTGATTTTCGGATTTTTTTTTCTGTGTTTTATGGCATATAAGTAAAGATAGTTCTGTGGAACTTCCAAGGGCTTCTAATTCAGTTAAAAATGCCGTTAAGATCCCCACTTGTCATTAGCATCTTGAAGATGTAAAGGTTTTGTGATCTTCAAAGGCTTCTGAGCATTATACAGCTTTAAATAAAGCATAGTCATTTTTGTTTTGTAAAAACATAATGTCACATGCAACACCGTTTTGAAGAAGTAATAGTAGCCTGTATGGCAGCATGAGCTGAAGTCAATGAGCAGAAATTGTATGTGGAATCTCTTGGAATTGTATATGGACTGTATGTGGAATCTCTCAGTCAAGTGATGAGAAAATAATAATAAAAAAGAAATTCTAGTGTACAGGTACATTCTAGGGACTTGGGACTACATTCTGTGATCTTATTGTATTTGCATAATACTTTAAGGTCAAGAATGTCTGCAGAAGTGAGCCCTGTAAAATTAAACCCAACTTGATTTCTTAAAAACACTTAAGTATTTTTAAGAAAACCCATCTGTCATTGTTGTCTTTGCTCCATAAGAGGACTCCTTGAGGTAGATGAGAATGTGCACTGGTTTTTCATGTACATAGACAGACAATAAAAATTAAGAATATACCTTAAGCTTTGACAGAAAAAACTAGTCTTTATGTTCAAGTGAAAGACACGGTGAAGATATTTCCACTCTCTGTTCTCTAGAAAAGGCAAGAGAGTGATTTGTTCTCAAAAATATACAATTCAAATCAAAATTCCTCTTCCTCCTTTCAATATCTTTGCTGTTTTGCAGTTTGATCAGACTTGCTTCTGTATTCATGACTTACTCTAAAGAAATCAAATTTAGAAGTAAAGAATGCATTTGTTTTCATGGGCTGACCGAAAGGCAGGAGTCATAACAGAATTAATGAGGAGAAATCTATGCATATGGCTCAAGGTTTAAGGTTTGGAGACCTTTGTTGACAAGAGGTGGTTCTTGGGGTTATAGTGACTTTTCTCAGGACTGCTTTAATCTTTCCTCTAACATGACAGAAAATACATATCTGGTCCAGGATGCAGTATATGCAACTACAAATCTCCCACCTGAGCTGTCAGATCATTGAATCAGTTTCTTTCTGCTTGTTTATCTTCCAGATCTATGTGTCTTGTATTTTTTTCTGCATATCAGTCCAAGTTGCTACCGGATAAAGGCTGATCTAGAATATTGCACATGTGGCTGCATGGCATGCCTGAAAGACATAAGATACAGTTTGAACCCTTCAAGTCACCTATTTCATAGGTATGACCAAGATGATTTGTAGAAGGTAGGCTATACTCCAAGAATGATGTTGCAACACACTGTGAGACAGCTTATGTTTGTTACAGTCTGATCATAATAGACTTTACTGTGTCACAGAACTGACAAAGTTTGCTGAGTGGTTCTTGGTCTAAACCTAGACCACATCAAATTTTCGGTTGACATTCATATTTCACCAGACTTCTTAATATATCAAGAACATGTATTGGGAACTTGGGGGAAAAATCATCTTCTCAGGAAAGTTTTCAGTGAGCTGAAGCAAGCTAAAGCAAGTGATGCTAAAATTCTGGATCTGGATCTGGTCTAGTATGACAGTACTTGCAGTTGCCTCTTGGTCCAGTTATATCTGACTGATAATATTTTAAATACTGAAAATGTACTATTTCAGTCCCATACAATTCCATACAATAAAAGAGTCAACCTTGTGGATTTAACGTGTAGAAGATTCATAACATCATAACTTTTGTTGTCTATAATTAAGATCTTTGTGTTTGACCTAGGTGTTTAAATTCTCATTATACTTACTGTAGATGCACATTGACAATCCAAATAACAAAGTTAGAGAGCTCTCCAGCTGATCCATTAGTGATGCTCCCATTAAGAAATGGACCGCTCTCTTAATCTGTTGTTGACAGCACTGATTATCTATTAACTGTAAAGCCATTTAGCTTACATATAGCTAAATAGCTTATAAGTCAGTTAACTGATGTCTGACCTGGTGTCCTGTTTGCCATAAACTTACTTTATGGAAAGAGAATATTACAGCTCAAAACATTCCTGGTTTCAGGCAGGTTGATTGTCCTCTTAACCTGCCCATACTTTTCTGCTGACTCGCTGAAGATGACTAGAGTCCTATTCAGGTCTTAATCAGGTCACACATTTAAATGGGTTGAAATCATGACAATAGTACATTTTTCATCCATACATGTGAAAACCCTCATTTTACTGAGGTATATGTTAATTGGCTAATAGGCTTGAACTGATATTGCTTAAACAGACAAAACTTTGAACTGAAAGCTGCTAGCATATCTTTACTGTTATTTTCTGGGGTTAATCTTCTGGTGCTACATAAACTTTATTATGCTTTAGAAAGTGGTAGATATATTCAAAAGCATACATTTATAAACTGCAGTTTTAATGTACTTAATTCTACAAAATTGGATATGTCATAATTGTTAATTAATTAAAAAAAAAAAGGAAAACCTTGTCAATATGCTTACAAAACAATCTTGCAAATATTTTCATGAAGAAAATCACCAATATAAGCATGACAATTCAATACTTTGGTTACCAGCCAGCACTTGGTTTGGCACATACTCATACTACAGTAAATCTGAAATTACTTTACATGCTGGCAAATTCTCTGTGCAAACTACAGCTGTGCAGAACATCATATGCACATTACATACTGAGGAAGACTGATGTTTTCAATAGGAAAAGGCAGAAAAGTAGAAAAGTTATTCTTGGAAAAATTAGAAGACATCAAAACTATTGGCATTTTAAAATAGAGTGAAATATTGCCATAATTCATTGTTAATTTATACATTACTTTGGATAAGGCAAGGTCTTCCCTTAGGTGCTGAAACAGCAGAGACAAATCATTTTCTCACTTTTCCTTTTTCATTAAATCTTTATAGTTTCGTGGCTTGAAGAATCTTCAGCTGGCATGTCAGGATATGCATGTTGAGTTTAGACAAATATGTGTAGTTTTTCATTTCCCTTCACTTTTTCTTATACAAAAACTTAATTTATAATAGGATTGGAAGGAATAAGGCTAGAACTGCATTTTTCTTTTAATCTAACATTATCATATTATTTATTATATGCGGAAAGACTAAACAAGCTGGGCCTGTTTAGCCTGGAAAAGATAAGGTTGAGAGGAGATCTGATCAATATCTGAGGGGAGAATGTAAAGGAGATGGGGCCAAATTCTTCTCAGTGGTGACCAATGATAGGACAAGGGACAATGGATGCAAGTTGAAACACGGGAAATTCCATGTCCATGTGAGGAAGAACTTCTTTCCTGTGAGAGAGTCCTGGAAAAGGCCAGAGAGGTTGTGGAGTCTCCTTCTCTGGAGGTCTTCAAAACCTGCCTGGGTGTGATCCTGTGCCACGTACTCTAGGTGTCCCTGTTTGAGCAGAGGGGGTGAACTAGATGATCTCTAGAGGTTCCTTCCAACCTCAACCATTCTGTGATTCTGTGATTACAGGTGAAAGTTCAACATTGAAAAAAATGGACAAAGATACCTATAATGAAGCAGTCCTTTTTTTTCTACTTAGTCTAGTGGTTATTTTGATTTTATTAGTAACTATTCCTAATGTCTTCGGAAATAGTTTCTTAATTAGAGGTGCTTGTTAAATACCTCTGCTGTCCTGTGTATTAATCTAACAATAAGCAGTAATTTAACCTGTTATTGTGATTATAATTCCAATTATTCTGCTTTTGTTAAAGCTCTAGCTATCCATTTCAGTCTGATTTCCTTTATTTAGTCTAGCTTTAAGCTCTCTGTCATTTGCAATTTTTTTCACTTAAATTATATTCCAATTTTGAAAAAAAAAATGGTATTTTATCTCCTACAGTCTGCCTTTAATCTCTGTATCATTCTCTCTCACTTTTCCCATATATACCTTATGGAAAATATTTCCAACATTTCCTTGTATATTGACATAATACATGAAGAATGAGATGAGGGAGAAAGAGGGTTGGACAGCTGAAGTAATTAAATTCCTTTAAATGCTGGCTGAGTGAAGTACTACAAATAAATGCATCACCATCTGCTTGCTTATTGATCTGACTAGTAAATACCAATATTGTGTTTTCTACATCATTTGTTAACAAAAGTAAAACTTATTTCTGTATTTATTTGCACAGATACTCACCCCTGGTCTAATACACCTTTTAAAAAGATTTTTGTTATCTCAGATAGCAATTAAACAGCTCTGTTGTACTGTTATCTAGAAAAAAGAATTCTCCCATTCCTTAGAATTTCATGTTTAGTATTACCAAAGATTATCCTAAATTTCAAATATATATGGAACTTCTCATTTATTTTATCCCACAGTCTGTTATTTTAATCTACTATATCTTATTGGTTGGCCTTTTTAACTAGTGCTTGTTTGGCAGCTTTGCCCTTTGGCAAGGGTTTGATGAACTAGTGAATGGGCATGATGCCATCTAAACAGATGTGATAGAAAATAATCAGCCAACAGACCTCTGTATGTATCAAATATGTTTGTAAAGGGCAAGATTCTAATCTGGGAATATTCAAATAACTGATTATACTATACAGCTTTTTGGTGAAAGATCCCGAATGTGGTTCAGAATTCTATGTGGACGCTTGGTTTAGAAAATAAAAGTAACTTTTAAAGCCACACAGAGAACAGTTTTATGCTGTTAAAAATTAAACACGATTTTCTATTAGGGAAAAGGAATTCCTCATATTTGTCTCTGGGTAGGGTTTTACATGCAGTGTGCCAAAACGGATTTCTAAATTTTAGTTTCCAGTCAACATTCATCTAACTTAAATTTAGGCATCAAAAAGTTAATGCCTGCTTTAGGTCAGTTAAACAGGACCTTTCCATATTCAAAGAGGAAAATAGCCTTCTGCAGATGGCTGTTCAATCTAACAATCATAATTTACTATTATGAAAGAGAATAACTTCTGGATTGTCCTGTTCTCTCCATTAAATGTGCTATTTTGAAAAATAAAATGAGGCAAAGGAGGTAGAGTTTTGGACCACTAGCATTGTAACTTAAAAAAAAAAAAAAAAAAAAAAAAAAAAAAAAAAACAGAGATAGGAATAATTATACGAAATAAAACAGTGTTAAAGATGTACTATTTTCTACCAAAAAACAAATACAGTTAAAATATTTGGCAAATAAATAAATAAATAAGTAATGAACGATCCACAATCTCTCTGAGCAATCTGTTTCAATGCTTGATCATCCTCATACTAAAATTTTTTTAATGCTTAAACGGAATATTCCATCCTTTGAGTTTGTGTCCATTGTTTCTTGTCCCATCATTCACCACTGAGAATAGGGTGAGTCCATCTTTTTACTCCCTCTCTTTGGATATTTATACATACTGATAAGATCCCTACAGAGTTTTCTCTTTCACCAAGTTGAACTTTCTCAGCCTCTTACGACAGGCTAAATTCTTTTAATCATCTAGAGCCTTTTCACCAGACTAGCTTCAGTGTGTTGTTTTCATCTTCATACAGGGGAGCCATAACAGGACCCAGCACTCCTAAGAGTGCTCTCACCAGTGCTGAATTGGGGAGGAGGATCACTGCTCTTGACCTGCTGGCAATGCTGTGACAAATGCACTCCAGGATTCCACTGTTTGCAAGGGCACACTGCTGCCTCATGATCAAGTTGGTGTCCACCAGGACTCCCAGATCCTTCTCTGCAGAGCTGCTTTCCAGCAGGTCTGGCCCAAGCCTGTCTTGGTACTTGAGATTATTCCTTCTTAGATTCAAGACTCTGCACTTCTCTTTGTTGCATTTCACCAGCCTCTCCACAATACATATACACACCTTTTCTCCAGCCTGTTGAGGTACCTCTGGGATATCAGCCACTCCTCTCGGTTTTGTGTTATCAGAAAACTTGCTGAGGGTGCGCACTGTCCCCAAAGGGGAAAGAAGTGTCCCCTTTTGTCACCAAAGCCCCTGCTTCACTCAGTACTAAGCCCACATTTTCCCTACTCTTTCTTTTGCTACTGATATATTTGAAGAAGTCCTTCTTGCTGTCCTTGATATTGCTGACCACGTTAAGCTCCAAATAGGCTTTGGCCTTCCTAGTCTCATCCCTATATATTTGGAAGATGTTCCTATAGTACTTCTACCTTCTATACATTTCCTTCTTCTGCTTGAGTTTTGCCAGCAGCATCTTGCCATCCATGCAGCTTTCTTGTCCCATGTTCTTAGCTTCTTACTCATTGTTATGCACCATTCTTGAGTTTGGATGAGGTGATCCTTAAATATTAAGCAACTTTTTTTGATCCCTCTTCCTTCTAGGGCCATATCCAACTATGACCCTGAAGAGTTTGCTCTCCTGAAGTCTTATGGTCACTGCATGCAAGGTTGCTCTTGACCTTCATATCTCCAGTCTCCATATCTTCCTTGTTTGCAAGTTCAGGGTCCAGTAGCACTCCTATCCATTGGTTCTTTTATCACCTGTGTTATCTATGCTCTCTAGGATCTTTCTGATTCCTTGTTCCTCCAGCATATACCACGGTGGTTAAGGTTTCCCATGAGAACTGTGCCTGATGATTGTGAGGCTACTTCCAGCTGTCTGTAGAAGGCTTCATCTACTTCTTCCCAGTCAGGTGGCCTGTAGTAAACACCCACAATAGTATCAGCCATGATAGTCTGCTCGTAACCAGCAACACTTGGCCAGCTCATTGTCCAGCCCTAGGCAGACCTTAATACATTCTAGCAGCCCTCTCATATGAAGGGCAACTTCCTCCCTTTCCCCTCACCTTCCTTCTTAAGAAGCCTGTATCCATTCATGGCAGCATTCAAGTCATATGAGCTACCCCACCATGTCTCTGTAATTGCAATGAGTGCACAGCCCTGCACACAGATCTCTAATTCCTTCTATTTATACATACTGTATGCATGTATTCATGTACAGATACTTCAGGCACTTGAAAGGTGTTCAAGCCTGCTTATTTCCCAGAAGAGGCAGAAGAGGTTTCCCCATAGTCTTGTCTTGTAGGTACTTCCTTAGCTGCATGCAATTGCTAGAAGCATCCGCATCTCAGCTGTTTTGCTGACTATATGGTCTCTATATGTCTCCTCTTCCCCTCTCCTTACCAGAGGTAAAGGCCTGCCCTATTGGCAAAGACACTTATGTCCTATTTATTAGGGTGAATCTCACCTCTCCCCATCTGTTGTGAATCTTCAAACAGGGTCCCACAGACATAGAAACCAAAAATCTGTTGCCAATACCAGCTGAATAACCAGTTGCTAATTTGCAGTACCAATCTAATCTTCCTCCCATCCTTCCCCCTACTAGCATAATCAAGGAAAAAAACACCTGGACCCCTGACCACTGTCACCAGAGCTCTGTAATCTTGTTTGATGCTTTCCAAGTAGTCCTTGATAGTTCTCTCAACCTTTAATTGCTTATGTGTGTATAGCAGTTAATAAGTTTCTCCTCTATTTCTTTTTAACTGCGACCCTAGACCACTTCTGTATTGCACGCTTGCTTCAACAAATATGGCTGAATTAAATCTACCTCTAAGATTAGCTGCTGTTATTCCAAGTTTTTGTCCTTTAGCTTCTCTTCTAAGTTTGTGTCCTTCAGAGGATTAACTTGTAAACTAACCAGAAAGACCTATCAAGGCCATTCAGTTATTATATTTCTGATTAGCAGTAGATTTTAATACTTGACAAGAAACTAATCCTCCTTCAGCAAAATACTCCATGGCTGCTTAGGCAGGTTTAGTATGAGTAGGTTTATCTGCTGTTTCAACATGAAAGCCATATTGCTGTGTCTCACAGAGAGCTGATAAAATTGCTTTTTGTGAGTTTTAAGCCTATAGGGTGATTTGTTGCCATTATGAATCATTCTGGCCAGGTTTGCTGCCGAGTGCTTCCTATGTAGCAAGTATGATTAAAATGATCAAATGAGGTAAAGCTTCTGTCTGAACTGAATACAGTTGTTAGAATAGGGAAGGTGAGGGGAGCAGAAGGTATTTCAGGTAATAGAAGAGCCAAGTTCATGAACTTGCATCTTTCACGGGAGGATAGAGCTGAACTTTGGACATTTTATCCCTCCCAGTGGCTCCTAGTTTTAGTCTGTTATTCTTGTTTTTAATACATATACAGTTTGGAGCCTGCTTTCTACCTCTAGAAAGTTTGACTATCTCCTTTTGATCCAGGATATCTTTCTGTAATGGTTGTTTCCTCTCAATTTACAAGGAACAATTTCTACAGAGCTTAACTTTTGCCTGTTTCTCTCAGATCTCTGCCTGTTTTATGGCTAAAATGTTGAATTTTCAAAACACCTTAAATATTTTAATGCATAATTCATTCCATAGGGCATAGGGTACTTTTGTGTGTGTGTGTGTGTGTGTGTGTGTCCGGAAGATCCTGTAGTAAAGCTACTTTAAGCCTCTTACAATTCTTACTGTGATTTGTTAATTTGTTTTCAATCCCATTCGCCCTGTTGGCCCAGGAACCTTGAGGATGTAGGTGCCAGTGTAGGCATCCCATTATGTTCAAAATGTATAGTGACAAGTTATAGAACTTTGGGCACATTCTCAGAAAGATCAGCTTGCTCCTCACAGAGGGATTTTATATTTGCTTTCTCAGGAACACTTGCACACACTCACTCTACTAGGCACAACTAACTACCAAGAGATCAACACAGTAGCTATTTGCTAGTTCATCTCATACTCACATGTGTATCTTTTTGTAGCTGTGCTTCATGGGCTGATCTGTTAATCATTTAACACTTCATTCTCTTTCTTCACTTACTTCACCAGAGTACAGATAATTCTTAAGGTGATACAGATATTCATGAGAAGTGTCAAAGCCCACATAAATTCATGTATGCCTATCCCAGAGTCCCTAACAATGAGGTATTATCACTGTCCATTAACAATGAGTTAGGGTTACAACCATTAACAAATTAAATAAATTTAATTGGAAGTTAAAACATTGCAGAATATATTCTTAAAGTTGGGACCAATATAAGTGCTGCAACAGTCAGAGGCAGTAATAAATCAGAGAGATCTAGAGAAGAATATTTTCTGACTCATTTTCAAGGATCCTACAAAAAATGTGGATCCATTCATGTGGTTATCAGTGATGCTTGCTTCAGCAATGTTCATTTTAAGGCATTTTTTACAGAGTAAAATACTACCATTGAAATAATAATCTTCTAAATTAATATCAAAGAACAATTGAAAAGGTAAACATCTGAAATATATGTTAAGGAAATAGTGGGAAAAAATATTATAAACAGTATTCTAACTGTTTTTAGGGTTTGGCCTTTTTTTAAGTACTACTGACTTTTTTTTGGAAGAGCAGGAAGGTGAGGAAAGAATAGGGAAATGTCTCAGACAGCCTTTTTCAGAAATGTCAGGCACGTGATTCTGACATGAAATATCCAGTTTAGCTTCATGCATAGAGGCTTTTAAGGGATTTGTAGGTAGTTTGAATTCAGAGATAGGGGCCATGTCAGAACAGTAGGTGTGCAACAACCTTTAAGTCTCAAAATTAAGCTTTTACCTGGTGCTGCAAACCAGCATGATGAGAGACACTTTTGAGTCTTAGATGACTGGCTTCAGTAGGAATCATTTAATTTTGCTAAAATATTGCACCTGTGATACTGATTTTTCAAAGGTAAAACAAGTAAGAAGATTACATAAAGGAAGCAAAATAAAACCAACCTAAATCACCTTCTTTTCTTGTCAAGACCTGTTTCAGACCATTATCTTTTCAGACATTTTGAGATATTCTCCGGAGATATCTGATGCTTATTAAGGAAGCAACACTAATTTTGCAGTAGTCATCTTGGGGGATTAGTTTGTTACACAAAACTTTTTTTGCAATAGTGCAAAACTTGTGTTTCCCTGAGCGATGGAGTTGCTTAAGTTGTTTGAAGTGCTCTTCATAGTTAAACCCTTATTAAAACACGTATTTCTTGCCTCACTTTCATGGCATGGTTTTTTATGTCAAGTTTAGACATCTTAATTCATCGCAAAAGTCTTTAAAACAAGTACCTTCAATAATACAATCAAGCTTGTATTAACCACACAGGAAGAAAAGATTTTGTATCTAAACAACTTTGAATATAAACAAAACTTTTTTTCTTACATTTTTGCTGTTGCTATTGCAGTTGAATAGAAACTCCCTTTGTACAGGAAATACTGAAATTTTAAAATAATTAGATTTATATTCTTCATCAAGCATAGTTCATTCAGATTGCGTTGTCGCTACTGGTATGCAATTGTAAAGAAGAAAACAGGATATTTAATGGGGGAAAAAAAGCTTTTAGTGCCTGCACATGGATAGCCTTTTTTTTCCCCCATATAAAATGTATTCTTAAGGACATTTGAGACCTGTAGAGTTATTGTAGAGGGTTATGTTTTTTTCCAGAATTTTTATTTGTTTGTTTTCAAGAATCTGGTTTATTGTGCTTCACTCATCTGGAAATGCCACTTCCAGATACTCCTTCATTCACTGCAGAACCATCCTCGTGAATGCCAGTATAATCAATAAGTTATTTTTTTCAGTAGTTCTTTCACTTCCTCTCCTTTCTAGTAGATTTTTTTTCCATTTGCACATGCTTTCTCTTTTATGGAACTAGTGTTCAACAACTTCTGGATGTTGTTTTTTTTTTTTCCTTACTTGACTGAAGCTCTTATATTTTCCACTAACCATTATTTCCTGTTCATGTACTCCTATATATATCAAACTTAATATTGAGATTTTTACTTTTTCTTAGTACAGTTTTGGGATATGCTTTCTCTTGTTTACTTTCACACAAAAGGTTTCCCAGATTGATATTATGTGCTAGGATTGCACACTGTACAGCTTTACAATTTTTTTTTACATTTCTAATATTCTTAGTAATTTAACATCAATTATCTTTAACTACTAACATTTTCAGAACAGATCTCCAAGTTGTCTGTCTTATTGCATCACATAAGGTCTTCATCACATTTCTTGTTTCATATTCTTCTTCTTTACATTCTTTGCTTATTTTTTTTGTTTTTGTACTCAATTTCTGCTTTAGCTCTGAGGTCAAACTACTGTGTTCTGTGTTCAGACTTACATCTTCTATTTTATTCTTGTTCATCTTTTTATGAGTATTCTTCATTTTCTACTTCATCTATTATCCACTTCAATTCCTCTTCTTAGCCTAGAATAATATTTCTCTGTCTCCTGCCCTAATATTTTTCTAGTAGGCTCAGTTGTTCTTTGCATTTTTTTATCTATCTATATTCATTTCTATTATAAAAAAAAAAAAAAAAATGACAAGTGGAGCTAATCTTCACCTCTTTTTACTGATATTGAACTACTTTATCCAGACAAGGTAACGTTTTGCATCTTCACAAAAATACTGGTATCCCTTATGGTAAGCCAAATTCCCTTTTTAGGTAATAAGTCAATAAACGATCACTTATAGCCTATAAATGAGGATGAATAAATGAAAGGGATTAAGCTTAATATATTCCTTATTTAAGGAGTTAAGGCACTGGTACCGTACAATGCAGTCTTGAAAACTATACATAACCTCCTTTCTATGCATCTTTTTGTTCTATAATGTATAGGTACTCATACTGAAGTATACTGATAAACTTGAAGTTATGTAATTAATTATCCACTGCTTTTTGTGCGTCCTTAAAATCAGTATGAATTAAAAAACAAAACAGAACAAAACAAAAAAACTTTTTAAAGCTTACTCTTAGGGTAAATTTTAGCTTTCTTAAAGTCAGCAGCAAAACTGTTATTAATGCCTAATGAATTATTGTTTCTGGTGTTGTTACTAATTTACCTTCATGGTCAGTAGCAATATATGTTCTCTTGACAGATGATATTTGTCTTGCAAGATGAAATCTTACAAATGTGGACATGTCAGAATTTGTTCAGCTACCCTAAAAAAAAAAAAAAAAAAAAAGGAAAAATATCCATAAACACTACACAAATGTAAACCTATTCTAGATGCTAGCATTACCCCTTAATGCTAGATGCTACTTTCTTTCATAATTGTTAGGCATAACCAGGTGTAACTGTCTTCATTAAAAGATTTTCATCACAAAAGATGTGGTGAAAAATATGCTGAATGATTTTATTTCATTCATATTTTATTAAAAATAGAGGATGCTTCAGAGCCATGAGTTGGATAGGTATTGAAATTTCCCAGAGCTATTTAAAATTTCATTTTCTTCAGATCAGGTGATATACTATTTAATAACAAACATACTTTATTAAAAAAGAATAAAAGCTTACAACTGAATATGCCAAAACAACAATATTCAATATTGCCTAGACTTTATAAGTTATACTTAATATGTCATTAGAACAGAAGACTTTATGAAAGTCTATCTGGACCCTTCTGAAAAATACTAAATTAATTCTACTTTTTTTTCTGACTACTACTAAATCCAAGAAAATACTAAGTTAGGAATAGGATACGAGGAGAAACTCAAACTAGTCTGTTTCAAACTCAAAAATTAAACCACAAAAAAAAAGTCAGTCTTCCAACAAAAGCAGAAAGTAAGGTCTCATTTTGCACTTGTGTTCATTCCTCCATTACTCTTTCGAACAAACATCTGTGAATGGAAGCTAGACAGAATTGAAAAGCACCTTGGATACCTGCCTATCACTACGAATGCTTTAGAACTGTAGAGGTCATAGATTTTGCAGTGTGCCTCCTTCCTTGTTTCTAGACAATATTTCAGACAGGGATTGTTCACAGTTCATTCTTGCTTCTTTCCTAGCTCATAGATATTTGAAGAACAACCAGATTTGAGTAATGCTACACACCTAGTACATCCAATGAGCTTCCAGAAATGGAATAGATGATGAAATAAATAAAGGATCTGAACATGAGAACAAATTTATAGATAAGATGAAACAACAGGGGAAAAAAAGAGTTCTTAAGCAGTCCATTCAGTGAACCTCAGGGATTCAACCTTCTGCTTCTCAAAGCAGAATCAGCTCTGAAATCAGACCAGGTTGTTCAGATTGCGGAGTTTCATCTAGAGTAGAAATATGGAAGAGAAGGAAAAAAGTAGTAGGAAAGGTAATTGTAATATGAGATATGAGTGAGCACAAAAGAATCAAGAACAGAATTTTAAGAAATGGTAGCAAAATGTACTCTTAGAAATATTTTTATCAGTTGACATACACAGGAATTTTAAAAGATAATTTTATCATGGTTTGCATACTTCAGAAACAACAAACAAGTTATATTAATGTCTTAGTGATGCAAATAAAAAACCCCCAACAATATGTAAAGGAAGACTATTCTTTGCAAAGCTTTGTATTTTCACTTACTTTCAAATATCTGCCTGTTATACTTAGGATACAGTGGCAGTTTACGCTCATGAAATTGCCGGTCTGTAATACAAAATTTTATAGAGTATTTGCTAAATTTTTTTCACTAGTATTTAAAACACTAGTGATCATTTATAAAACTGAAAGCTTTAAGGCACTATTATATAAAATAGTAGCTGTAGAGGTAAGATGAGGTTCAAGGAGATTAAAAAATAGAGAACAAAAATAGTAGCTTTTTTGCGTTGTTGGTTGTTGGGTAATTTTTTTTTTACTCTCCCTGAGTCTTTTAGACACTATGATTATTTAAAATACCATAAAGCTACGAGTCAATTTTTGATGACCTCTCTTAAAATGTAATATTTCAGATTTTATAATGTTCTATACTTTAAGGCAGAACAACTGAGTACAGCCATATGAGTTTCCTGTGACCATAGAAAGTAACTGAAAGAGACTGTGAAACCGACCCATTACAGATGCCTTTAGATTACAATTTCATGCGTTTTTTAAAACAGATCGCTAAAAATAATTCTTCTTATACTAAGACAACCTAAGATGTCTTTCTCACTTCTTGTCTCTCCCTCATAGACTCATCTTATTTTTCTTACCTAAATCTTATTGGCTAGATGATTATTGATTTTCTGAAGTGCTGAATCAGGTTAAATAAAGGATGTCACACATGTCTTGTGTTAAGCGGATTTCAGCTTTTCAACTTTACAATGTATGCATCCCAAAGTAAGTGCCAGATGGGGACTGTAATCTACCTTGGCATATATGGGAGTCTACCTGAAGGGTGTATGACTGAGGCTGAAAAGAATGAAAGATTATCCTGAATAAAGATGCAAATTTGAATGGCAAAAGGGTAAATGTAGTTGACTCTCATATATTTTTGAAAACATTCTGCAAAGAATGCTTAGCTCACTTATTTTGTTAAAGAATTTCTCTTATGCATTTTTTCTCCTTTTATAAGCACACACTTCTCCTGTGATCAGTTATATAGAAGCAGAAAGGCAGTGCTAAAGCTGAGGAAATAATATTGGTCTAACAAACCCTACCACTCATACTATAGGCTTCAACCTTTTTCAGTAAATCTGTGCTTCCTAGTCTGGGTTTCACCCTAGCTTTGAGTTTTGTGTAGAATGTATAAGAAAGGTGAGAACAAAGACATACAAGTCATCCGTAGCTTCTGAACCTATCTACTGTATAGATAGTTGTGAAAAACTGTGATGTTCATACTTTGATTAATTCCACAGCTGTTCTTGCAAATACTTAGCTCAACTCTGCATGTAATTCTCCCAAACTATGCTAAAACTCAAATTCAGTGTATAGAGCTAAGTATGTCAAAGACTTAGAAAGTGTATGTGCTGTCCAATGGGAAGGGAGGATGGCTACCTTTAATTCATAATTTATATGGCTAATTATTAAGAAAAATGTTCACTGTATGCCATCTGAAGAACTAGAAGATGATTCATTAGAGTGTTGCAGTACTCATAGCTAAGAAATAAAAAAGGAAAGAAAGAAAGTGCATGTGCATTATAGTGACAGTAAATGCTATAAACTCTGGCCTTCTCCATAGTCATCCTGTTTCTAAGAGTGTTTGGAAAAAAAACAAAAAAAAAAGTAGGAGGTTTTGCTATATGGAAGAGAGATTCCAAATTATATTTCCCTTAAAATGATTAAGTTGTGAAACTGTAATCCTATATAGGATAGCACTTTTAATGTAGTATTATATTTATCTGTTTATAGCATCTTTAATGTTCCCCTTAAAAATATTCTTATTTGGCTTAAACTAGAACATTATCATCTAACTTTATCATCTAACCTGTACATCCAGGTAGAGAGCCTAGTGAACTCATATTCTAAAATTTATAGCAGAATTCATCTGACTGTCAATCAAATCTGACCTGATCAGTGTGTATAAATACCTCAAGGGAGGGAGTGAGGAGGATGCGGTCGGTCTCTTTTCAATGGTGGCCAGACAGGACTAGAGGAAATGGCTACAAACTGAACCATGGGAAGTTCCACAGGAGCTTAAGAAAAAAAAATCTAAACAGTGAGGGCGACAGAGCACTGGAACAGGCTGCCCAGAGAGGTTGTGGAGTCTCCTTCTCTGGAGATCTTTAAAAACCACTTGGATGCAGCCCTGTGCCATGTGCTGTAGGTGACCCTGCATGAGCAGGGAGGTTGGACTAGACGACCTCTGAGGTCCCTTCCAACCTTAAGCATTCTATGATTCTATGAAATTATGGCCATATTAATGTAAGTGAAAATCTTCTTTCAAATCTTCTCTCTCTGTACTGAAATTTACTGTAATGACCTGACTTTTATTTCAGGAAGTTTCTGTGCTGAATGTAGTTTGAAGACTTGGGAAAGTACTGTGGAGAAACCTCTTTATGGGATTTTGCCTGTATTTTTTTTTGATAGATTTTCCCTACTGGTTACTTCTGGGGTCTGTGGTACAGTTTTACAGAATCACAGAATGGTTATAGTTGAAAGGGACGTCTAGGGTCATCTAGTCCAATCCACTGCTGCAGCAGGGACACCTAGAGCATGTGGCACAGGGTGGCATCCAGGCAGGTTTGGAAGATCTCCAGAGAAGGGGACTCAACCTCCCTGGGCAGCCTGTTTCAGGGCTTTGTCACCTGCACAGTAAAGAAGTTCCTCCTCGTATGGAGATGGAACTTCCTGTGTTGAAACTTACACCCTTTGCCCCTTGTCCTGGCCACCACTGAGAAAAGCTTGGCCCCTTCCTCCTTACCTTCCTCCTTTAGATATTTATACCTAATAATCACATCCCCTCTCAACCTTCTCCAAGCTAAACAGTCCCAACTCACTCAGTCTCTCCTAATAACGAGAGATGTTCCTTCCCTTAATCATCTTTGTTGCCCTCCACTGGACCCTCTGTAGAAGCTCCATGTCCCTCTTATACTGGGGAGCCCAGAACTGCACACAATATTCCAGGTACGGCCTGTTCTAGGAGGTACGGCTGTTGACATCTGTTTTAGGAAGTGTGTTTCACTAAGCATATTTTAACTTATTTAATTAATTTAGGTTAGGTGCATGCAATTCTACTCCCAGTCACAGCCATATCCAGAAACAGCTGAAAGGACATTAATTACTTATCTAAAAATGCAAATAAGTGGAAAGTGAAGCATGAAATTACTTTCTCTAAACTATATACTATATATGTCACTGATATGTTGCTTAGAGTTTGACAATGAGGTTTATTTACATGTGTGATCATTTGCCTTGACTCTTCTTTAGTGCACATATATAAAGTAGCCTATATCATACCTTATGGCTGATAAAACCTTTATCTTCCACCTACGCCATTTTAGATGTGGTAAGTCCAATGAAAAACAAAACAAAGTAAGTCTCTACTTGGCCTTATTTGTTTTCTAAACCAGGAGCTCTAGGCTTCTTAGCTTAGATTTTGGACAAATCCATACATATCTCACTGAAATCAGTGGGAGATTGCATAAAATGTTCTTCCTAATTTTCTCTATCTTTCTCATATACTTTTCCAGACAGAATGACTATACATTTTTACCTACAGAACAAATTATTACAGAACAAATTTATGTATCAGTGCATCTCCATGTTTGTCAGAGTTTCAGGATATATAAGTTGGATGTATAAAAATCCTAAGATATTCCATCACAAAACTATGACCCTTGGGAAATATCTGGTATTACAGATTACATATACAATAAAAAGTCCCTTTTTGTTAAAATTGTGAGGAAATATGACCTTAATATTTTTCAATGAATTTGTCGGTTTTCATCCTAACTACAATGTTCGGATAAACACTGCATTTTTATCAACTGAAATGAGTTTTGAGACAGTAATTAGGTTTGCTTATATCATTCCAACATTTTAGCTGATAGAAATGTAACTCAAGGCATGACGAAGATGCCCAAACATGTCACTTTAGATGCTCATGAGTACCCTGTAAGTTACAGTCTCCTTGCCAAGGATATAGATACAAGATTCTTAAAAGGCAATAGAATTGTTTTTTGTCTTCATAGCATCTGATATTATGTGTTTCTAGTGACTGTCACTGTAAAATAAATAACCTTTCTATGTTTTCTTTTTCCGTTTGAACCCTTTTCAAAGAACAAAAGAGGTAAAAAGTCTTCCAAGTTCACTTGAAAGATTTCATTCAGCCTGCATTCTTAAATACTATGTCTTTTCCTGTACATATTGATATCATAGACTTAAATCTTGTATTGCAACAATCAATTTTGCTCCTAATGGAATTAGCAGGAACCTACATACTTATTCTCAGATTTTTCTATTTAGATAGAGCTTTATGTAGTATATATTCACACATCAAGGGAATAGAATATCAAAGAGCTTTAAGATTAATCAATCTATTGTTTTTTACTGAAAATAAGTTCGGTCTTGTGTCCTGAATGTACTGTGAATGCTGACAGTATTATGCCTTAGTCTCTGAATTTCTTGTGGCATGTTTAATGTTTTGAAAAGATGACTTCTATTTTCAAGATGATAGATATTAAAAAGTTTTTTTATCACCTTTCTAAAAATTCTAGATAGAGAAAGAAAAGATATTCAAGCCTGTTCCTAAATTTTATAATCTAGTATTTTCTCAAGGAAAATACACTTGAGATAAAACAGAGAAAAGAACTCAGTGAAATGACTAATGGTAGAGCATATACAACAAGGCATTGCTTAGAGCTGAGACAAGTTCCACAAGTTAAGTTTGATTCATTGCCTTGCTCATCAAACTGAATTAGTAGCTGGAAATGTGATGAAAGACATTACTGAGCTTTGATCGATCAATTTAACAGTTTTAAGAGAAATTGCGTAGAGTGTCTTCAGTCAATCAGCAACAAAATGAAAGGGACTGCCTGAATGTATATGCAAAGCATCATCAGAGCTACTATAGCATCAGCACTACTTTCATTGTGCCATGAGCATCCAGCAGTGCTTAGAGGACTGAATAATCGTTTTTGAGGACAAGCAGTGCTGAACAGTACAGTTTGTGTCCACCTCAGCTCTCTCTGGCAAAACAGATAAACTACTTCTGATGTGATCGCAATTAAAAAAAAAATGGGTGTTATTTTTAAAAAGATGATGCTGGATTTATGTCAAACTTGTCTTTATCAAAAATGCTTTATGAAAAGCTGGGGTTTATTTTGTTTTTTCGTTCTTCCCCCAAAAAAACCTTACAAAGTAATCCTTTCAGCAAACAGTAAGGGGAAAGCTGTCTATATACAAGAACTAGGTTTGTTTCAGTGCCCTGTTATTCTATTTTACTATATTCATGTACAAGTAGCTACTCCATGATATATACAGGATTGCTAACATCATATTTACACATATGCAATATTACATGCAGCAATTAGATTTTTTGATGACCCTTTAACAAGATAATTCATATCTTAACAGATTTGAAAAATAGTGATAATTTTGTCTTTTACTTTTTATCTGCCTTAAACATGCTTTTTTAACTCTTAACTGTCTGGCACATTTTGAAACTTGAATTTTGGCTGCAGAAAAGTATTCAGAATTTTGATGGTGGACTGGACATCAATTCACAAAACCTTATGGAGTTTTACTAACTTAGGTCTACAGTCACAAAAAGAATATATTAGCTGTGGTTTGTTAAGGAAAGATGCACTGTTATCTGTCTTTTCTAGAACCAGGCAGAAATAGAGGTTTGTGAGTCTGTAGGAAACGTCCAGACCTGCTATTTTATTGTCTTTCTTTTAACATATATTGTGTGAGGAAAACATTTATTCCGCCTTTTTTTTTTTTTCGTTAATTTTCACTTTGTAAGGTATAACAGGTAATATAACAGATAGCACATAGTAAAGTTAAAGGTCTTATTTCTTCAGGTTTGATGTTCAAATAATTCACCTGGATTCCAAAGTGTGGGTGATGTTTTAATACAAAACCTGTTTTTAGAATATAGCAGGAAAGGAAAAAAAAGATGTGAATGCACATACTGGTAATTTTTATATTGCTATGTTAAATTCAATTAGAACATCTTTCTTTACCTCTGAATAAAATATGTGTTTTTTTGCTTGTTTCTTTTCTTTTGTAGTTCAAAGTCTAATTACTTCAGTATTTTATTTTCCTTTCATTTAAGTCTCAGATGGTGGAATTTGTGTATATGTCAGAGATGAACCATGATCCATGAACTATGATTGTTATAGTTAGTTACTTCTCATACTTAATTCCCTTTGAAGTATCCTAAAACTTTTCTGATTTTTTTAAGTAACATGCTATTTCTAGTGACTAGCTGGATAGATGAGGGCAGAGTGGTGGATGTCATCTATCTGGACTTGAGCAAAGCTTTTGACACTGTCCCTCACAGCATCCTCCTGGGCAAGCTCCAAAGGTGTGGGATAGCTGAGTGGACAGGGAGGTGGATTAGGAATTGGCTCAGTGGCAGGTGCAGAGAGTGGTAGTCAGTGGCACAGAGTCTAGTTGGAGACGTGTAGCTAGCGGTGTCCCTCAGGGGTCGGTCCTCGGTCCGGTCCTGTTCAACTTATTCATTCACGACCTGGATGAAGGGATGGAGTGCCACTTCAGCAAGTTTTCCAATGATATGAAACTGCGAGGAGTAGCTGATAGCCCTGAGGGCTGTGCTGCCATCCAGAGGGACCTGGACAGACTGGATGACTGGGCAATTTTAGAAACCTCATGAGGTTCAACGAGGGCAAGTGCAGGGTCCTGCACTTGAGGAGGAATAACCCCAGACACCAGTGCAGATTAGGGGTGGACCTGCTGGAGAGCAGCCCCACAGAGAGGGACCTTGGCATCGTGGTGGATGACAAGATGACCATGAGGCAGCAATGTGCCCTGGTGGCCAAGAAGGCCAACGGGATCCTGGGGTGCATTAAGAAGAGCGTCTCCAGCAGGTTGAGAGAGGTGATCGTCCCCCTATACACAGCCCTGGTAAGGCCACATCTGGAGTACTGTGTCCAGTTCTGGGCTCCCCAGTACAAGAGGGATGTGGAGCTGCTGGAGAAGAGTCCAGCGCAGGGCTACGAGGATGATCAGGGGCCTGGAACATCTGCCCTATGAGAAAAGGCTGAGGGAGCTGGGACTGTTCAGCCTGGAGAAGGGAAGGCTGAGGGGGGACCTGATCAGTATGCATAAATACATCAACAGATGGAGTGAGGAGTATGCGGTCAGTCTCTTTTCAGTGCTGGCCAGCGATAGGACTAGAGGAAAGGGCCACAAGCTGAGCCACCAAAAGTTCCACAGGAACTTAAGGAAACACTTTTTGACAGTGAGGGTGCCAGAGCCCTGGCACAGGCTGCCCAGGGAGGTTGTGGAGTCTCCTTCTTTGGAGATCTTTAAAATCTGCTTGGACGCAGCCCTGTGCCACGTGCTCTAGGAGACCCTGCATGGACTAGATGACCTCTGAGGTCCCTTCCAACCTTAAGCATTCTATGATTCTATGATTCTAGAGCAAGTTTAGCATTTGTGTAATGTGAATTACATTTTGTTTTTGATTGCTGTTTCTTCAAATGGATGGATGGATAGATGGATGGATGGATGGATGGATGGATGGATGGATGGATGGATGGATAGATAGATAATATTTTGATCATTTTAGTGAAGACTATCAAGGTGAAATTCATCCCCCCTTAAATTTGGACATCTGTAGGTGAAGCTGCCATCCAAGTTCTGTTATATTAAAGGAAAAAAACTGGATACTCTGGATATGAATCATAGATTCCAGTTTGCTAACTGTATTATGTCAGTCAAATTACATTTATGATATTTTTGATATCTAAATAAGAAAAGAACAAGATTATTTATACAATGGCTAACAAATACTCAGTCAAAACTTATCAGCACAATAGCATGGACACATTCAAACCTTATGGATTCAGTTTGGCATAAAGAGGCACCCAAATATGCTTTCAAGAAAGCACGATATCATGGCTAAGTTAAAAAACACAGTTCAAGAAACAGAGTTGGTTATCTCTGTCATGGAGTAGCAGCGACAAGAGAAATTAGACAGGTCAAGCTATTACCTTGTAGTTCACTTACAGTAAAATTGAAATGGATGTTTAACAATTAAAAGCATGAAAATGTTTTAAAGTGTTTTGATAGTTACAGCATGAAAATTTTGTCAGTATTTGTATATAATATCACACGTATTTAAATATTGAAATATCAGGTTTACAAAGCACTTCAGAAACAATATCACTGAACCTGAGTAGATTGAAAAACCTAGTTAAGAATGCTCTTAAGCATGCTCTAGGATCTTATTTTTTTCCTTTTCTATGCTAATCTTCTATCTATTTAATAATCAACAGTCTTATTTTATTGAAATTCAAAGCAATATGCTGCAAGCTTTTTTCCAGTGCAGAATAGAACAGGCAAATATATAGGTAGATTAAAATATATACAGATCTGTAATAAACTGCAAAAAATATCCTAATGTCAAATGAGAAAATTACTTTTTAAAGGATATTAAACTTTTCTACTGCCCAGTACTGCATAAAAGAAAATATATACTAAAAAAAAAAAAAAAAAAAAAGAGAAGAGTTGTGAAGGGTTTAGAGAAGAGTTAAGAGACATTGCAAATAAGTTCATTCACACAGCACATTCATGGCTTTATACTAAGAGTTCCACACTTTTTCATTATTAATCTTATTCAAGAGAAAATTTACTTTCATACCTTCTTATATGCTAATTTTATTCTCTGTTTCCCAGTAAAACAAATAAACATGATTTGATTAGTCTAACTTAACAATGAAGTGGCACTGAAGCAAAAACATAGTATTATATATGCCTTAGATTTTTGTCAATTGGAGACTCCAACACAGTTGGGTACCCTTTATTTTCTATTTCTTTTCCACTTTTGATCGCAAGTCCTTTTACACAGCAAGATATAATATTTTCTGTGCAGTATTGAAACAAGATAAATTTTGAGTGACAAGCAACAAAACAGAATGAGGTAGATAGGACACACTGTTATGCTGCATCAGTGTCGTCTTGAAGCAGAAAACAAAACAAAGAAATGTAATTTACTTCTGTCCAAACTTTATTAATGTCTCATCTGAGGACTGCAATCTCTTTTTTACCTCATATTTGAATAGTGTCTGTAATAGCTTCCACTTGGCAGAGAACTGGAGTACTTCCAGCCCACTTGATAGTTGATAGTTGCCAATCAACTGCTAAGATCCTTGTGACTGCCCTTCATGAAAGCCTAAGGTGCAAAAATACTGTGGGCTATCTCCAACTTTATCGATGCGAGTCATCTCACCAAATGGAGATTTCTATAATCTGGACTTCTACCTCTTCTGAGTAAGTCATGCCAGATTTCCTTTACAGACAGTGAAGAAGAACAGGCATTTGTAGGGCACTACAAAATAACCCAGATAAGTATGTTCATGTGTAGAAGCTAATTCTGATGTGCGTCCATGCTGTGATCAGAGCACTGGATTTCTGTTGTTGCTGGTTTTGTTTACAAGAAAAATAACAAAATGCAGCCTGGTATAGAAGAAGAATGAACTTGTTTTTGTAGTAACAGAACTATATGTTTGCTTAAAATGTCAATGTCTAACATAAGTTAGTGCAAGTGATTTTTCCACCTTGTCTGTTTTCCATTATAATCTTTTACATTTACAATACTCTATTTCTTTGTTTGTTTCATCACTTATTAAAGATATGGAACACACTGCTTAACAAAAGCAATGGAAAGTTTAATATGCTAAATTCATCAGTCTATTGCTTTATTACCTGTATGTTCCACAGTGTCTATCAGGAATAGCTAATCATATTAGCTAGATAAAACAGACTTAGGTAGCATTTAAAAAAATAGTAAAATAATATATGTAAAGATATTAAATATGCTTTTACAATATTCATAATTAGGGATAGTAGTCAATGCTTCTTTGAGAAGTATTCTTTTCTTCATGCTGAAATACAATAATTGATGTGATGAAAAGATGACACTCTGCAATGAAGTAAAACCAATGCGACTTCTCCCTCAACCAAGCTATTCTTCTTTAAGATAAGTTTGCTTAAAATAGAAAGAGTATATATCAAGCTAGGAAAAAAAAATCTTTTGACTCTTTCATCATGTACCTGCCTTCCCTTCTTTATGCAAGTGTTTTTAACTTTCAGACTTTGTACATTTAATGATTTTGGCAGGGATAAGTTAAATACATGTCAATATTATGACCTGGAAAGTTAAGGCTCACTTAGAGGTGTTATTGGCATTTGTGATTTTTTTCCTGAAAATTCTTCAGGGTTCAAAATGAATGCTGTAAATATTTACTTTAAATCTTATACACAACAACTTAAAATGAGTCTTCTTTTCTGAGATTCTAATGAATATTGCTAAATGTACATCTTCTTTTTAGGAGACTTCCTTTTTTCCTTACTTCAAATATCTTGTCGTCTAACATCTTTCAGCTAGTCAGCTAATTCCCAACTATGATCAAAAAAGATAGATACCTCTGAGAGGAGTCTGTAGTAAGATAAGAACACAGCAGGAAGACTTGCCACCTGAAAGTGCCAATATTGTTCTCCTACAATGGAGTAGTGTAGTGTAGTGTAGAGTAGTGTATCTCCTATGTAGTGTACCTCCTACAGGAGTGTATCTCCTAGACTCCACAGGTCTCCAGGTAACTAATACAACTTAATATAAACTTTGATGGTAAGTGAACAGTTCCATGTCTCATTCTTTGTCCTGGAAAAAAAAAAAAAAAAAAAAAAAAAAAAAANTGTAGTGTAGTGTAGAGTAGTGTATCTCCTATGTAGTGTACCTCCTACAGGAGTGTATCTCCTAGACTCCACAGGTCTCCAGGTAACTAATACAAATTAATATAAAATTTGATGGTAAAAAAAAAAATAAAAAAATAAAAAATAAAAAAAAAAAAAAAAAAAAAAAAAAAAAAAAAAAAAAGAAAAAACAGTATATTCAGTATAATCTGTTATTGTTGAAGGATAGTTTAAGACCATCTTTTGGAAGAGGAGAAAATAACTTGTAAAGGGATGTAGAACATAGTTTGTCTGAGTAAAAATGTATGCAAATTGGGGAATAATCTGAAAGCAGGTTTGCGTGACTCTTCTGGAATAACACAGTGCATTGATAGCACACTACTGCTATGTCTCATCTATTGAAAGACACCAATGCTAGTGCATAAAAAAAAGTCAATGGTAACTAACCAATGAAAATAACTGGTCTAGGCAACAAGTAACTGCCCTTGGTTTTACTAATATCTGCAGAATTCTCATAGTCAGAACCTTAGTTTCTCCTGGAATAAACAGCTTCCCTTTTATGAATTCCCTTTTCTCTCTGAAATACATCATTACAGAAATAAAAAGCGGTGTCATCTCTGAAAGTCTTTTGTTATTGCTTGACAGAAAACGATCAGAAGTACTCAAGAAATAGTAATTCTCCCACCCTCCTGTAAAAGAAGAGTGATATTAATAACTACTGTAAGAAACCATTTTCCTAATTATAAGCATATAGAAATCTTATTCATATTAGAACGTCATCATTACATATGAGAAGGACAGCTGTGATTTAAAAATATCTTTTTTTTATATAACAAGTTTTTAAAATAACAAAAATCTGCACATCAAAGTGAGGAAGACAAAATTGGAAGTAAAATTAACATCAAGTGATGCTTATATACTAGAAATACAGTTTTAAAAATATTTTTATATCACTATACAATTCAGTCTTAAAAAGGTACAGACTTATCAGGACATGTATCAAGTAACATCAAAATATGTCTTACATATATTTTAATCTTTCATAAAAGTCTGTAAATCAGAATTTAAGGAATGAGGGGGAGGAACTGAATAAAGCATTATTTAGATTATTTACAGATTAGACTTTTTTTTGTCTCTTTAAAATGATCTCTACTTTGTATTTTCTGCTTGATATTATATTTGTTCAATCTGTTATTTTTAATATGATGTCCTTGAGGGTATTATGAAATTTATATATTATATACATGTGTTGTTGTTGTTGTTGTTGAAGAATCATTGCATAAGTGATAAAATAACCAAACAAACTCCAAACCAAAACCTGAAGGAAGGCATGCAATTATAAACATCTTGTAAGTGAGATCTCAAAAAATTGCAAGTGTATTTAATTTCTAGCACTTTTGGTTAGATGATCAGATAATTCTTAATTGCAATCAAGTGTACCCAGACAGAATTTAGAGTGCTCATGATTTTTAACTCTGATTGGTAGATCTCAACTTAATAGCTTGCAGATTGAACATTCACAGAACACAATGTAAGTGAAGTTGGAATATCAACCTTTTGACTCACACTTACTGCTAATGCAAAATTTTGGCTTAATAGAAACACATTTAAATTGCAGGGAAATTAATGAACTAATATCATAATTCAGAAACAAATAGTTTGATTAATGGTTTCTATAGTTTGCATATCCTACCTCCACAATATATCAAGTAAATATTTGAAAATAAAAATGACATCTGTGTTACGTTCCGGCTCCATATAAACTGTATATATTATAGTACACTGCAAAGTTTTATGTTCATGTTTTTCAACTCCTTAGTTCTGTCCTAGCTCTTTGATAAAGTGTTTCTCTTTATCATTGCTATTTACAGCATATTAAATTAGAAATTTAGCAAGGTCACCAAGAGCAGCATGTTACACAGAATTACATCCAGGCAGGTTTTGAGTATCTCCAGAGAATGAGACTCCACAACCTCTCTGGGCAGTCTGTGCCAATGCTCGGTCACTCTCACAGTCAAGAAGTTTTTCCCCAAATTCAGACAGAACTTCCTGTCCTTCAGTTTTGGTCGTTGCCTCTTGTCCTTTCTTTGGCCACCACTGAAAATAGCCTGGCCCCTCCTTGATACCTTCCTTAAGGAGGGTTTTCTCTTGTGCTGTAGAGCCCAGAACTGGTCACCGCACTACAGATGTCATCTCACCAGGGCTAAGTAGGCAGGAGGATCATCTCCCTCAGCCTCCTGGCAACACTCTTCCTAATGCCCCCGCCCCAAGATACCTTTGTCCATCTTGGTCCCAAGGGCACATTGTTTCCTCATGGTCAATGTGTTGCCCACAAGGACTCCCAGGCCCTTTCCTGCAGAGCTACTCTCTGGCAAGTCAACTGCCAAACTGCACAGTGGAAGGTGGTTGTTCCTCCCTAGGTACAGGACCCTGTACTTGTCTTTGTTAATCTACATGATGTTCTTCTCTGCCCATCCCCTCAGCCCTCTAAGTCTAGGTCCCTCTGAACGGATGCATAGCCCGCCGGGGTATCAGCTACTCCACTCAGTATCATCAGCAAACTTGTGGAGGGTGACTGTCCCTTCAGCAATTTGTTGATGAATAAATTGAACAGGATTAGACCCAATAATGACCCCTGGAGGGCACTACTAACTACTGGCCTCCATTTAGACCACAACACTTATCACAATCCTCTGAGCTCTGCCATCAAGTCTGTTCTCAACCCACCTCACTCTCCACTTCTGTAACCCACATTTTCTGAGCTTGCCTGTGAGGATGTTATTGGAGACAGTATCAAAAGCTTTACTGAAGTCAAGGTAGACAATGTAGACAACATCCACTGTTCTTGACTCATCTACCCAGCCAGTCATTCCTGCCTTCAGTCTGTAATAGAGAAAAAGAATCGGAAGCCAGAAAAAAAACAAAAAGTAATTTCTACTCCATTACCATGTTGTATCAGTACTTTATACAGGGAAAGATTTTCTTAGAAGTGCAGAAAAAAAAAAGTAAAACTGAAAAATCCCAATGTGAATTGGGAAAGAAAAACAGTATTACCTCTTTCTCTATATTATTCCCATTGTGGAACTCAAAATCCTCTTTAGCAAAGAAGCTTAAATCTGGCAGTACACATTCAGGCCTTCAGAACTTCACTTCAGATACGTCAGCAGATCAGGACTGACCTTTTAACTATCACTCCAGAAGTACATGGATCTCCAATAAATCCTTTATTATATCTGGCACTTCTGTGTGTCAAATATAAGCTGCAAATCTTTTTCTTGTTTTGTTGTTCTGAAATTTAGCAAATAATGAAATTGATTCTGGATAACTTGACACATAGGAAGACATGTATCTCACACACATAGTACCTCAACAAAGAAAGTGGTTTAATCTGAGGCTTAATAACACAGGAAAAATAAATGAGAAAAAAAAAAAATTGTCTTCCATGGATCATGATAATTTAAAAAAAAAACCTGTGAGACACAGCCATGTCGTGGAGCAGTCATCTTATCTTGAAAAACCACCATTTGTGAGGCACTAAAATCTCTCATGGTAATGATAATAGAAAAAGTAGTCTTGAAACCAGACAGATCAGGAAACTTATTGCAAAAAAAAAAAAAAAAAAATCTGACAGCATTACGTCTTTTGTGGAGAGAAGATATGTACTCTGTTTACACACAGATTGCATTCATAGTAATTAAAGAGTCTGTTCAACTTAGGTAAGATGTTTTTAACCCAAGCAGATCTGCATAATACATAAAAATCTTACCAGATATTATTTCTTGGTATGCTTTTTTCCTACCATTATATTGCAACAGACTGACATGAATGTAATGAATATGTGAAGAAACTAAATGGCTTAATATGAGTGATACAACATGATCAAAGATGGAATAAGTAACCAACCATAAGTAACCAACTCATTAATCTCTCTCTTATCAATAATCCTGACTTATTTACCAATTTTCAGCATAGAAACAACATGTTTGAATTACTGAATTATTAGAAAGAAAATGTAAGGAAGCAATTAGCTGATTAGTTTCTCTTGAGAAACATTTTAATCACCACTAAGTGGATCATGATGTAATTTTTCTAATTAAAAGTTATATAATTACAGACAAATTCAGGAGGCCTGCGTATGTTACACAGGAGCTCTGAAGACTGCTTAGACTTTATAGCTGCTACATATGTTGCATCCCTACTCCAATACCGAAAAGTTTCACTCAGGATTAAATGCATGCTTTTATAAAACATTCCTGCCCTTTACAAGGAAAAAGAATACTTATCCGGAATTTTTATTTTGACTGAATTTATCTCTCCAGATTTTGTGTGTCTACGATGTCTATTCTTTTATTTTTCTCTTCTCTGTATTTTTTCCTAATTGTCTCCATTCTTTCTTAAATACTGAGCTTAAAACTGGACAAAATAATTCATATAGAATTAGAAAAATGGTGAATAAAGATGATATATCATTTCATTTGCATAGAGAATTAATATATATGAATTATATATTATATATTACACTTGTTTCATATATATTTTTGTTTGTAGTTCAAGGGATTTGGACTTTGGACTCCTATCTCATTCTTAAGTGATTTCTTACTCTTAACTTTTGGATTTAACATATACTCTCTTTACCTATATACCTTTACATATAAAGGTCATATACTAATACTGTACTGTTTCTGAATATTTCTTTAATCTTCTTTCTGAATATTTTTTACAATACTCAGTTATTCCAGATCCAGAAAACTTCAGCAAAACCTTTATGGAAACCCTGTCCATTTTGGTTTCTTTGATGTCAGTAGTCACATGGAAACTAAAGACAAAACTCATTCAAAAATTACCCACATAAATGAAAGTTTGTGAAATCAAACGGGACATGTTTTTCATGACTGACATTAAAAAAAAGTCAGAATACAATTAAGTATTTTTTTATCTCTGCCCCTTCTCTCCACCTCTCCAAAAAAAGAAGCTATATCAACTACTGGTAATATCCACAGCTTCACTGGAATCAAGTATGCTATGTGCATTTCTTCTATTTAGTGCATGACCCTATAAACAAGACATATTGGACCCTATAAACAAGACAATATGGTTGGAGATGAAGGTCTGAGGCATTAAGTTAAAACATTCATTTTATTTTTTGTGCTTGTCATAGACCTTAGTTCCTCGCTGTTCACAATGTATAACTTTATCTTTTTAAGTCTTCAGTAACAGTTTCTATCTTTTTCTTCCTTTTGGACATTGGAAGAGAAATTCAGTGGTTCTGAGACATGAAAAGAATGTATTTGTAAGCAGTTTGAAGGTATATGTACTTCTGGTTATGCTTTTAGTGAAAATATATTAACCCTAGTCCAATTCAAAATGCTGTTTTATTTTTAGTCCCAATAGTACTTCCATATATATTATCCAGCATAACTTTTTAACATATGATCTCTCTTAACTGTATCTTTTTTTTCAGGAAAAAAAAAAAAAAAAGAAATTATAAAGATTTTATTGGTCTTTTTATATTTGATAGGGATAAATTTGAATGACAAAGATTAATGCACCACTTCCTTTTTGATTAAGACAGAGAATAGAAAAATCACAGCTATAAATACATGGCTATCTCTTCTTTAGCTTAATACTCGCATTGTAGGAAATAAAGCATGTACTTTCAACATTTTCTGGTGGTTTTCAGCTTTTTCATGCATTTGTTTTATGTCCCTAGCAGCCATGACTCACTTCACTGATAATGTGTGATTCTCCAGTGATTTCCATCTTGCATAAAGTTACACATATTGACTGTGGGTGTTTAAAGAATACTCATATTCCTTTCAGCTTTCAACTATTACCCACATGGCATTTCTGAACCTTTTATATGCCATAGCTTGTTTACGCAGGAGACATTGCATTTTTCTACTCAAAAATGTTATGAAGAAAGAGGACAGATACTTTTTCTTAGCTTGTAGTACCCTAAAAGTGTGTCCTATTTCTTCTGTATCTATGACCAGTTCTTTGGAAAGTTATTAGACTATATCAAGGAGGGCATTAAGGAAAATATTTTATACTGACGACAGAATATTGATCACATAGTTGTATATCGGGTATCATAAGGCCAATACTAACTATGTCTAGAAGAGATCAAGAGAAAGTACAGCAATTTTTATCTAAAGCAAATGTATTTTTTGAAGTTTAATATGTTTTCATCCAGTTCCAAGCCTAATTTCAAAACTGATGCTACCCAGCTTAAACATCCCAGCAATTATATTGTCCAACATTTTTCCATTAAGGATTTTTAGTATTAATTTGCTACATCATGCATCCCAGTTTAACCACTATATTCTCTCTTTCCTAAATCTTCATTTGTTCTAATCAGATTTTAAACAGGCTTGAAAATCCCTAGAATGTTTGTGGACTCACTCATATTCCATTAATACCATGTGCCATTCCATCCATTCCTGTGATAAATCAAGTTGAATATATTACAAATCAGTGGCCTTTTTCACATATCTGTTCATACAAAATAAAGTAAATCCAAAATCCAAATATCTTAGACTTTTTTTTTTTTTTGAAATGGCAGGGAAAACAAATAGAAATATTCAAAATGCTCTTTTCTCCAAATCTTTGTAAAATAATTCAGATTCTTTTTCAAAGGTATTCTAACTACAAAAAGTTTCTGTTACTGAGGAAGGTAGGTGTTCATAAAAGAAGAGTGTGTGCAGTCATCATAAAAATTAATCCCACAGGACGATAAAATGGGCTCACTTTTTGAAAAAAAAAAACAGAGAAAAATATTAATCACATGGACAAGATGATAAATTATTTACATACCATATATTACATTAGAGGAATGTGGTGAGAGTTCTGGTAGCCCCCTACATGTTGGGGAATGAATGGCAGGAGACCAAGTTATCAGAAAAGTACCTGTGGATCTTTGTAAACACAGAGATGACCATGAGCCACAGCATGCCCTCAAGGCAAAGACTGCCCTCAAGGCAATGGCTCCCTGGGCTGTATTATGGGAAGTGATGACAGCAGGTTTGGAGGTGGTCTTTCACCTTTGGTGAAGCCACATTTCCATTTCCGGAGTGTGTTCCAGTATCCGAAAGATATGGAGTGTGTCTAGCAAAAGACTACAAAGATGATGAAGGTACTGGGCCGCTCTCATATTTGGAAAGGCTGAGGTAGCTGGGACTATTCAGCTTAGAGAAGGCTCAGGGGGATCTTATCAATATCTATAGATATCTAATGAGATTGAGTAAAGAAAATGACCCAGACTCTTCCCAGGGGTGTCCAGTGACAAGCTGAGATGCAATGAGAACAAACGGGAACACAGGAGTGTTGGGAATTCTTACAAGATAATGGGCATTTGGATGGGATGTACCTGAGCAACCCAGCATTTGAAATAAAGCAGACCTAGACGAAGAAGGACACTCAAGGGGAAGCAAGCGGGGGAGAAAACACAAAGTAACAAACTCCCAGATGCACCAATCTGAAAGGATGTACCCAGCCAGGCAGAAACCACAAGTCGCCCTGTGAACAGCTTGCACCAGCCTATCAGCATCGGCATAAGGTCACGTGACATCTGGCAATGCACCAATCCGAGAATGTTAGCTGGTGTGTGACTAGCTCTGGAGTGTATAAAAGATGTGGAGGTTTGCAATGAAGTGGTTAATGCTGATTATATTGGTCATTGTGTGCAGTCCTTGAAGAGCCGTTATCATCACAGGAGAATCTATTTAGATGTAAGATAACACTTGTTACTGTAAGGGTAACTGAGTTACCCAGTGAAGTTGCCCAGAGAAGACTGCTTATCCCAGAGAAGACTGCTTATCCTTCAAGATGATCAAAACTCAATTGGACATCAATCAAGCAGGTTCTGGGCAACCTGTTCTTGTTGGCTGTGATTTGAGCACAGAACCATAGAATCACAAAATGATTTAGGTTGGAAAGTACTTTTGGAGATAATTTAGTCACCCTCCCCTGCACAAAAACAGGACATCTGGGCCAGGTTGCAAAGGATTATGTCCAGGTGAGTTTTGAATATCTCCAGAGAACGAGGTTCTACAACCTCCCTGGGCAACTTGAGCCAATGCTCGGTCGCTCTCACAGTCAAGAAGTTTTTCCTCAAATTCAGACAGAACTTCCTGTCCTTCAGTTTTGGTCATTGCCACTTGTCCTTTCTTTGGCTACCATTGAAGAGTTGGACCACCCTCCCTTAAGGAGGTGCATTGATAAGATCTCACCTCAGCTGTTGAGTCATCTCTTCTTCAGGCTCAACAGGCCCCACTCTCTCAGCTTCTCCTTACAGAAGAGATGTTCCAGTCCCCTAATCATCTTTGTAGCTGTACTCTGGACTCTCTCCAGTAGTTTCATGTCCCTTTTGTACTTCTCACCAGGGGTGAGTCTCACCAGGGGTAAGTAGAGGAGGGGGATCATCTCCCTCAACCTCCTGGCAACACTCTCCTAAGGCCTCCCAGGATACCTTTGACCATCCTGCCCACAAGGGCACATTGTTTCCTCATGGTTAATGCGCTGTCCACCAGGCACTTCCCCACAGTGCTGCTTTCCAGAAAGTCAACTGCCAACCTGAACAGTTGCATTGGGTTGTTCTTACCTCATCTAACCCACATTTCCTGACTTCATCTATGAGGATATAACATGAGACAGTGTCAAAGTCTTTGCTGAAGTCAAAGTAGATAACATCCACTGTTGTTTCCTCATTTACTCAAACAGTCTTTCTCTCACAGAAAGCTATTAAACTAGCTAAGCATCATTTCACTTTTGTAAACCTGTGTTGGCTATTCCCAATCATTGTCTTGTTTCCAAACAGCTGACATTAGTAAATAATGAAGTAAAGAAGGCTTTCAGTAACTCTGACTTTTCTGTCTTTTGTAGCCAGGGCATTCATCCCATTCAGCAGTGGACCCACATTTTTGGTGGTCTTCCTTTTGTTACTGATGTACTTGAAAAAACCTTTCTTATTGTCTTTGACAACAAGAGGAGGAGAACTGAAGAATTGCTCCTTATACAGGAGAACAAAATTAGACTGTGTCCAAAGAACCCCTCCAACCTCAGCAGTTCTTTGCATTTGTAATTCTGTAAGGCTTATTGAAAAAAAAAAATTATTTATAAACTGTCTCTAATTTAAAACGGAACAATATAAACTTATATTTCATGTTAAAGATCTTGTCACTTGCATGCAAAGTGATGCAAGTGATGACAATGATTACATTATTGTCAAAAGATTACCGATACAATTGTAAAAGTAGAAACAGATTGCTGATATTATTCCTCTGTGATGGGAAACCTAACCACAGCAATTGCAAGGAGTTTCTCCTTAAAAGTTAATTGAAAGCACAGCTTGATGCCATTTGCAGTTTAAACACAGAAGCTCCATGCATTAATATATGGAAAAGATATGTTCATATATTCAAGTTGAGCTGCAAATTGTCAAAAGGACAAGCAGAGTATGGCTCAAAACAGACAAAATTTGCAATCAATAAATGCTTCACCACACTTAGGGATTCCAGGAAGAAAAGAGTAACGTACTATGATTTCTTATTCCGTTTGAATAGATAAAATTAATCCTTTAACTTCACTTGTAGGTTGAAAGCTGCTCTTCTTCAAGGATATCAGTACAACGGTATCTCATTTCTTGGGAGACATTTAAAAATTTGTCATTATACAAAAGAAGATAAGAGGCCCACAAGATGCCTTTAGGGCATCTCAATGACTTTGTATGATTGACTTCGTCTTAACAAACCTGCTATCTGGAGATCCTCAGGAAACTTCTACTGTGTTTTGCATCCTATATAGCTTTAAATGGGAGACTGGCACAGTTTTAGACCATTTTTGCAGACCACTGGACAGAAAACAGCTGTAGCATTTAAAATTTAGCCTCATGTAGCTGAGAAAGTTATATTTTTCTGGATTTTGAGGCATATTTTTGGGCAGGGAAGAGTTAGCTATAAATACTAAATGAACCAATTTTTTTTTTTTTTTTCCAAATAGAAGACCTTATATTTGCCCTGCTAGTAAAATATTAGTAAGTAAAGGAAATGAACATCCTTATAGATGTTCCTTCAGCTTTCTGATTTGAAATCTTACTTCTCAGAATCAGTTAAATACTTAAAATACAAGAGAAGAGTCCATGTACTTTCAAATTCTTTTAAGGTGGGAATGCTTTTAACCCTTTAAATTAAACCCACTAAAACATTTAGTTCTTTTAATCTCAACTCCACTCAGATCTAAACCAAATATGTGGCTAAATTGAAAAGGAAATTTGCACCATTAAATAGTCTTACAGAAGAAAAATACTGGTGGTTTCCATCCACTAATGTACCTGAGTCATTTACTTTAGACTCCTTAGTGGGCTGAAGGTCAAAATTACTATGAAACATTCAGTATAGTAATATAAATTTATTTCACTATTCTTGTAATTTCTTGTAATTTAGTAGAAATAATAGAAAGTTGGTATAGAAAGTTGGTATTCCATGTTGTACAGTTTTTTTTTTTTTTTTAAGTAAATATAAATGTCTTTTTATTTTAATTTTTTTATATTATTAGTTTATTTTTTTTTTACTGAAATTTAGAAAAAAAAAAAAAAAAAAGGTATAAAAAAAAAAAAAAAAAAAAAAGGAAGCATTTCCTGTATAACAATCCTTTCACAGATGCACTTATCTAAATTCATGAAGGAAATGTTGAAGCAAAGTGAAGGATTACTGGGAAAACATGATCATGTGCCAGCTTTTAGAACTGTTGCCAGTAATCCATATCTTGGGCAATTGTTAATCTTAATTTGTTCTCATGGCTTTTTGCCATAAAAGTCATCATTATTCTTTTGGACAATGTTGCTGCACTGATATTAAAACACAATTGCGAGTGACAACTGTACTATCTCATGGATAGAGTGAATTTGTTTGTTCGATATGTTTTAATAGTATGGGATATACTTCAGTAGCACTACTCATAAAAATGGAACTTCTAATAAAATTTTTAATGAAATGTCTTTTCTTAATAAAATATAGAAAGACTTTAGGTTTTTTTTTTCCTATGTGTGCTGCCATCCAGAGGGACCGGGACAGACTGGACAATTAAACGGTGAGAAATCTCATGAAGTTCAACAAGGGCAAGTGCAGGGTCCTGCACTTGGGGAGGAATAACCCCGGACACCAGTACAGATTAGGGGTTGACCTGCTGGAGAGCAGCCCCACAGAGAGGGACCTTGGTGTCATGGTGGATGACAAGCTGACCATGAGGCAGCAGTGTGCCCTGGTGGCCAAGAAGGCCAACGGGATCCTGGGGTGCATTTAGAAGAGCGTCTCCAGCAGGTCGAGGGAAGTGATCGTCCCCCTATACACAGCCCTGGTGAGGCCACATCTGGAGTACTGTGTCCAGTTCTGGGCTCCCAGTACAAGAGGGATGTGGAGCTGCTGGAGGGAGTTCAGCACAGGGCTACGAGGATGATCAGGGGCCTGGAACATCTGCCATATGAGCAAAGGCTGAGAGAGCTGGGCCTGTTCAGCCTAGAGAAGAGAAGGCTGAGGGGGGACCTGATCAGTGTGTATAAATACCTTAAGAGAGGCAGTGAGGAGGAGGGGGCTGGCCTCTTTTCAGTGGTGGACAGCAATAGGACTAGAGGAAATGGCCACTAGCTGAGCCACCAAAAGTTCCATAGGAACTTAAGAAAACACTTCTTGACAGTGTGAGGGTGACAGAGCCCTGGAACAGGCTTCCCAGAGAGGTTGTGGAGTCTCCTTCTTTGGAGATCTTTAAAATCTGCTTGGATGCAGCCCTGTGCCATGTGCTCTAGGTGACTAGTCGAACTAGGGGTTGGACTAGATGACCTCTGAGGTCCCCTCCAACCTTAAGCATTCTATGATTCTATTTTTAGAATTAAAGCAATATATTGATTTGTATGGAGAAAAATATACAAGCAAAAGAATAATATAAAAGAATAGGAAGCATGGCTAACAAATGCAGACCAACTCATAAAGGCCAGTATATCTGTATATTTTGATGCCCGCTCTTACCAGTACAAGAATGGGACATTTCCTAAGCTTGAAGCTATACAGGTGCTGCGATATGTCAGTGTGTAAATTGTAGAAGAGGCGCTTAGTCATCTGATAGCTAACAGCAAATCTGTAACAAGAGGCGATAGCTGTGCTTGATTGCTCCATTTTAGTTATAGCTGTAAGAAACTCCCATATACTGCCTTCTAGAGTATGTCTGCTTGTGTTTGCTTGCATGCTTCTTCTGATGATAGCACACTGTATTCTTTAACGATCAAGCTCAGTGAACTAGCAATATAACTTCCTTAAGTAAAAGAAGCAAATATGTCCTGCACAAAGTGGAGAAGGAATGCATTCTGTTTTATCATCACTTGTTGACATCAGCAATCATGGCACAAGAAATACAGTCTTCTGAATGGAAGAAAAAAAAAAAAAACACTTGGAACAAAAGAAAAAAACGTAACAGGGAAAATAATCCATTCTATGGATGTACTGTGATATGTACTTTGTCACAGAAGACAAAGCAGGAGAAAAAAACTGGCCACTGCAATTAAGGAAACTGGTGGGTAAAATACTCTGCAGATGGATCAACAGCAGGGATTGGACTGGTTTACTGTGTAGCCGAGTGATTCTGGCAGTTAGCAACAGTAGTAAATAAATAACACTCTCCTTCCACAAGATTCCCAAAGTCTTTAGGGTTTGCATGTTATTCCCACAGAATTTCTGCCTGCTTTCTTCTGTGATGTGCTCCTTCTGTCTCTGTGTAGCTGATCTGCTTGCTAGGTACATCCAAGTCACTTTTCACTTTTTGCACTTTCTGATACATATTGTCCTGCAAAACTATAGTATACTTTTAGTTCTTCTGATTATCATATTATTATAACAGAAAAACTGAGAGTTGAACATTATATAGAATACCAAATAGAATGTATTAGAAAAAAAATTAAAATGTTCATCTGTCTATTAAGTGTAACATATTAGGATATTATAGAATCACAGAATCATAATGGTTGGAAAAGACCTTCAAGATCAGTGGGTCCTCAAATAAACTCAAAATAATTTCATGGTACCTATTATTGCTTAATGAGTAACCAAGCTACTGGTGAAACAGAATTCACATGGAATTCAGAAATTAAAAGATCTATTTATGAGTCTATCTATGAATCAACTCAATTGTGTACTTTCTGTGTATGATAGGCTTGTCAAACAAACACCATGAGAACCAGACATGGTACCTCAGACAATGTCAAGATTGCTAATGGATCGTCCTGATTGTGTGCTGCAGGCAGCAGTGCCCTGGGCTGTGCTCTGTCTAGACAAACACCGAAAATTGATGGCTTATAGGTCTGGTTTCTTTTGCTTTTCCTCATCCATCTTCTTAAGTATTTAAAATCTTCTAGGAGATATTTTAGCATCAAGCTCTAGACCATGATTTTTTGGACAAGCTCTAACTTCAGATAAATTAAGGAAAATTCTAAACATACAGCAAGAGAATCCAGTGTACCCTTTAAGGTAACATGTAGAGGAACCCACAGAAATCGATTCAGAATTTAGCTAGATGGACTTTCATTCTGGAAGTGCTTCTTTCTTTTCACTGATATTCAAAGTATTTCAGAGTCTAGCTATGTTCATACATTTTGTGCATAAAGGCAGGATTAATTTGGACCCAGCTAGCTAGTTTTATAAACTGTTGCAAAGTATTACCCAAATAAAGTAATAATATTTCAATATATGCTATCCATGAGACATTCATTAAAAAACATTTTTTTTTCACTTTACTGTTCTACTTCCATACAAGAAGACAGAACAACTCAGAAATTCCTAATGCTATGTAAACCACTGAAGCAGAAAGAAAAAAAAATCAAAAAAGAATCACTGTTTTTTATTATTATTTTCTCTCAGGGAAACACTTAACATGGAAAAAAAAAAAAAAAAAAAAGACTTTAGTTCTCATTTTATAACCTTGAGTTATAGAAGTTGTTTGAACAATGAAGTAGTTAAACTTATATAGTGATTCACTATTTTATATTCTCTCTACATAAGTAAATTAAATCTCACCTTGTCTCCAGCAACATAACAGAAACTTAGATACCTAAGAAGAATTAAAATCAAGAAAATAAATGTTCAGGTGTGACGGATGGTTTATTACTATGCATTATAGTTGTATATAACACTTGCAAAATTCTGTGGAGATGTTATTTAAAGAACCTACAGTAATATAGAAGCCCCAGGTTACAGATGAGAGACAGAACAATCACTCACACACTTGACAGGGAGGTACACTGAGGAAAGAAACTACATGATGGGATGGTGCCTTTCTAACCTTTCTAATCACATATACAAAATAAGTTGTTGTTGTGAGAAAATTATTCTATTTGGGTGTTTCTTTTAAGATTTACATCTAGTTTAGCAATTCTCCTGTGCATGTAGCTGTAATATGATATCTTACTTGGGAAAATGTAAGATTTAAGCAGCATACTGAAGACCTCCCACTTTCCCCTCTCTCCTCCCCATATTAATCCACAACCTATACCACACTGGGGCTCTTCTTGAGCTTCCTTCCTTAATTTTTTTTCTTCTACTTCTGCTGTTTTAGGAAATTAATAATTCTAGCTAGGACTTCCAGCAGTGGGTGAAAAATGTTGGCATGAATTTGAATACAGCAGACTTTCCAGTAATTATTATACAGCACCTTCACTTCATTGATATTCAATAGCAATAAGAAAGCCCCCTATGCATGTGTAAATATACATGTACAAACGAATTCACACTTGTATAACATGCTTCCTTATAATGATTGCAGCTGCTTGTAGCTGATCTTGAGGATACAGTTCTCACAAAATGTGACTTTTGGAGAAAAAAGGAAGTAAGAAAGTTGATGAAGTTTTCCATTTTGGGAACAGGAACAAGTACATTTTAGGAAAGAGGCTGTCAGTTCTGAGAAGTGATTATATATTGAAATGTTACTAATAAATGCATAGAAGGTCTGTATTTAGTCTTTAACACATGTCTCAAAATTGTAAAAATATAAATCCTTTCAGTGAGAAAGGACAGATTTCTGATGTTAAAATTAAGCACAACATCCCATGTTTAATCATCTTGAGTAGGACAGTATTGGCTGACCAACACCGAGGAGGAAAAAGCCTCTAACTTCCCCAGTGGCATGCATGACACTGCACCTGGGGGCATCATCTGCATTAATAACTGATACAGTTCAAAGAAATAAGGTCATTTGTTCAATTTGCCGTGATCCGCTGTGGTTCTGCAGGTCTGTATCTGCATCTGCATAAATGGGGCTAGAGGAGGACCTTCCACGGGCTGAGAAGGATTGGGTTAGGGATCACTTAGGCAAATTGGCCACTCAAAAATCTATGGGCCCGGATGGGATGCACCCAAGAGTGCTGAGGGAATTGGCTGAGGTTATTGCTCAGCCTCTCTCCATCATCTTTGAGAGGTGGTGGAGAGCAGGGGAGGTTCCCGAGGACTGGAAGAGAGCCAATGTCACTCCAGTCTTCAAAAAGGGCAAAAGCCAATGTCACTCCAGTCTTCAAAAAGGGCAAGAGGGAGGAGCCGGGCAATTACAGGTCGGTCAGCCTCACCTCTGTCCCTGGAAAGGTGATGGAGCAGTTCATCACAGAATCACAGAATCACAGAATATTAAGGTTGGAAGGGACCTCTAGAGATCATCTAGTCCAACCTTCCTGCTCAAGCAGGCACACCTACAGCATGTGGCACAGGGTGGCATCCAGGCGGGTTTTGAAGAC
>VZSG01001025.1:0-41573 GCA_013398315.1 Nothoprocta pentlandii
CTGCGCTTTTAAGCCTCTCTTGGGCGCCCGGGTCACAAAGCAGCCCTGTGACACAGGCACGCGGCCAAATATGGGCGCCCTGGGCTCCGTGAGCGGCTTGGCCTCCTCTGTGGCGCGGTGGCATGCGACTGGCTCTTGGTCGTGGTCTGAGGAGAGAGAGAGGAAAGAGCAGGGCAGAGGTGGGAGCCCACGAAGGAGAAGAAGGAGGAGGAAGTTGAGATAAAAGAGAAGGAGAATAGGAGGAGAAGGAGAAGAAGGAGAAGGAGGAGAGAGGAGGAAGGGGAGGAGGAGAAGGAGGAGGAGGAGGAAGAAGAAGAGAAGAAGGAGGGAGAGGAGGAGGGAGGAGAAGGAGGCCGAGGAGGAGGCCAAGGAGGATGAGTGGGACGGAGAGACAGAAGGGGAGGAGGACGAGAACGATGAGGATGACTAGCGGGAGGAGGAGGACAAGGAGGAGAGAAGGAAGGGAAGGCAGAGCAGGAGGAGAAAGAAGGGGAGAGGAGAAGAGAAGGAAGAGCAGGAGGAAGAAGAGAAGGACGAATAAGAGGAAGGCGAGGAAGAGGAAGAAAAGAGAGAAGGCGGAAGGAGGAGGCAGAGGAGAAGGACTAAAAAGACCCAAAAGAAGTAGGAGGAAGAAGAGGAGGAAGGATAGGAATAGGAAGAGGAGAATGCAGAAGAAGAGCAGGAGGAAGCAAAGGAGGAGGAAGAAGGAAGAAGAGGAGAAGGAAGAAGAGAAAGAGGAAGAAGAGGAGGATGAAGAAGAGGAGGAAGAAGAGGGGGAGGAGCAAGAGGAGGAGGGAGGAGAGACGGAGGCAGAAGAGAAGGAGGGAAGAGAAGGAAGAAGAGAAGGAAGAAGGAGCAAGAAGAGGAGGACGAAGAAGAGGAGGAGGAAGGGGAGGATGAGGAAGGAGAGCAGGAAGAGAAGAGGAGGAGGAAGGAGGAAGAAGAGGAGGAGGAGGTGGAAGGGGAGGAAGGAGAGAAAGAGGAAGAGGAGAATGCAGAAGAAGAGGAAAAGGAAGAAGAGGAGGAGGAAGAAGAGGAGGATGAAGAAGAGGAGGAAAAAGCTGTGCAGGAGCAAGAGGAGTAGGGAGGAGAAGAGGAAGCAGAAGGGAAGGAGGGAGGAGAAGGAAGAAGATAAGGAAGAAGCAGCAAGAAGGCGAGGACGAAGAAGAGGAGGAGGAAGCAGAGGATGAGGAAGGACAGGAGTAGGAGGAAGTAGAAGAGGAAGAAGGGAAGGAGGAAGATGAGAATGAGAAAGAAGAGCAGGAGGAAGAAGAGAAGGAGGAAGAAGAGAAGAAGGAAAAAGAAAAGGAGGAAGAAGAGGAGGAGGAGGGGCTCGCACAGGCCAGGCTCTGTGCGAGAGCACTGCGCTTTCAAGCCTCTTAGGCGCCCGGGTCACAAAGCAGCCCTGTGACACAGGCACGCGGCCAAATATGGGCGCCCTGGGCTCGCTGCGCGCACTGTGCCATCACTACCATGGCACCAGGGCCTGGGCAATGTGCCACAGAGAGAGCCTAGCACTGAACCAGGCCATGGGCCGTTGGCATCCACAGCTAACACCTCCAGCGCCCAGGCTCTCCCATTAATGAGTGCTTTAGGAATGCATGCTCCCTGGAATCCTCTTCATGCCCTCCATTTCCTAGTTTCCAGCCTGTCTAGTGCCTTTGGCAGACCTCTTGGCAAAGACACAGGTGCCACCCTTAGCGAGGTAGTACCCATCTCTTCCTAGCAGATGAAGATCTTCCAACAGTGTGCCATGCTCATTGAAAGCAAGATTGTTTCAGCAACACCTACTGCACAAGCACTTGTTGCCTCTCCCTGTCCACCTGCTCCTCCCTCCTTAGCAGCAGCAGCAAGAGCTTGCACCACTCAGCATAGCTCTCTCCCACTCTCCCAATGGTGAGTGCCTCTGCCTGTGCCCATCTAGCCCACATGCTCTCAGCTTGCCGAGGAGGAGGAGATGGGAGGCGCTGCCCAAAGACTTCTGAAAGGCAAGGGAGACAACATGCACTGCTCTCCTCCCAGCTTGCCAGTCACACCTTTGCAGCAGAGGTGGCTAGCAGATTGCTGAAGCGTGCTTAGCCTTGCTTGAGCTTGGAGGAGCTGCTTGCTCCTCATGCCTTTGACGTGCTTGCCAAACTTGTGCAGGAGGAGCTTCTCCTGCACCTCTGCAGCTGACTGCTCTTTAGTTCCCTGAGGATTTCTGCTTGCCCTTCTGCAAGGCTGCAGTGACTGTTGCTTTCTTGCTGCCTCTGGCACCTTGTCTCCTCCCAGGACCTTGCCAAGATTCCTAGTGGCCTTGTGGTGCCACCAATCGGCGCACAAGGCTGCTCCCCCCATCCCACACCAATGAGTGGTGGAAGCCATTGTGATCAACAGGTTGTAATTGGAGCAAGAAGCTGTCAACGAACAGGCTTATGGCAAGTGTGGTAAACTGGGAGTGCAAGATACCCCAAAGATGCAGTGTCACTGAAAGACAGCACAAGATGAAAAAGCGCAGGAAATTGAAGCATGCGCAGAGTGCGGAGGAAGAAGAGCGGCCTTCATCAGCGAGCACCAGGAGGCCTCAGGGACACCTAGCAACAAGGAGAGAGAATGCGCAGAAGTATTGCAACACACCAGAGAGAAGAAGGTAAAGTGGGAGGTGACTTCTGGGCGCCAGTGTCTAAAAGAAGCCCCCTCTCGTACTACAGCATGTGCCGTTGTTGGAGCGGAGACTCCGCGGCCACCCAGCACTGCTTGCTTGCTATTTACACTAAAGACTATTGATCAATTGGAGAATTTGTCAGTTGATAACATCCTCAAAGGGATCCATAAGCACATCCACTGTGGGAATATCATGCTTTCTTGAGGCTTTTTGTCCCCTCTCCAAACAAAAAGATGGCCTGGTGACTCTGTGTCTCGGGAGAAGGGAGTCCTCTACTGTGACACACTCAGCTCTTGCCCTTTCAAAGGCACCAATGTGGCCTGCCTCCTCAGTGGCCTTCTGTTCCTCTGAGAGCATTGGGCCTCCTGTGGCCACCTAGGACAGAGGCATGTGGTGCAGCTGCTTGTCACCTGACGAAGTCTTGCCTGGAGCATGGAAGGTCTTGGGCAAAGAGCAAGAGCTGCCACCAACACTAGCCCTTTGCTCATGTCCCGAAAGCAACCTCTATGGAAAGGCAGCGCAGGAGGAGCAAGACAAGGAAGACATGCAGAGCCTCAAAGCACATGAAAGAGGAGAGAACTCTTTTATTTTGTGGGGGCTGATGCCATTGTTTAGGGAAGACAGAGAGTTTGTGCGGCAGGCTCTTGATGGCGGCAGTAGGGATTTCGGGAGCAGCGGGCTGCCCTGGAGTGGCTTGGCCTCCTCTGTGGCGCGGTGGCATGCGACTGGCTCTTAGTCGTGGTCTGAGGAGAAAGAGAGAACAGAGCAGGGCAGAGGTGGGAGCCCAAGAAGGAGAAGAAGGAGGAGTAAGCTGAGAAGAAGGAGAAGGAGAAGAGGAGAAGGAGGAGGAAGAGGAGAAAGAGGAGGAGGAGGAGGAGGAGGAGGAAGAGGAGGAGGAAGAGAAGGAGGGGGAGGAGGAGGGAGGCGAAGGAGGAGGGAGGAGGAGGAGAAGGAGGGGGAGGAAGAAGAGCAGGACGAGGAGGACGAGGAGGAGGGAGGGGAGGAGAGGGAGGATGATGAGGACGAAGAGCAGCAGGAGGAGGAGGAGAGGGAAAAGGGAAGAGTGATCAGGAGGAGAAAGGAGAGGGATGGAGTGGAGGAGGAGGAAGAGGAGAAGGAAGAAGAGAAGGAGGGAAAAGAGGAGGAATAAGAGGAGGGGGAGGAAGAGGAAGAAAAAAGAGAAAGAGGAAGGAGGAGGCAGAAGATGAGAACAAAAAGGAGGAAAAAGAAGTAGGAGGAAGAAGAGGAGGAGGAAGAAGAGAAGGAGGAAGGAGGTAGAAGAGGAGGAGGAGGAAGAAGAGGAGGAAGGAGAGGAGGAGGAAAAAAGAGGAAGAAGGAAGAAGAGGAGGAGGAAGAAGAGTTGGAGGAGCAAGAGGAGGAGGGAGGAGAGGAGGATGCAGAAGAGAAGGGGGAGGAGAAGGAAGAAGAGAAGGAAGAAAGAGCAAGAAGAGGAGGATGAAGAATAGGAGGAGGAAGCAGAGGATGAGGAAGGAGAGCAGGAGGAAGAAGAGAAGGAGGAAGGAGGAAGAAGAGGAGGAGCAAGAAGGAGAGGAGGAAGGAGAGGAGGAGGAAGAGGAGAATGCGGAAGAAGAGGAGGAGGAAGAAAAGAAGGACGAAGGAGGAAGAAGAGGAAAAGGAAGAAGAGAAGGAGGAAGAGGAGGAGGAAGAGAAGAAGGAGGGGGAGGATGTAGGAGAAGGAGGAGGGAGGAGAAGGAGGAGTAGAAGGAGTGGGAGGAAGAAGAGCAGGATGAGGAGGACGAGGAGGAGGGAGGGGAGGAGGGGGAGAATGATGAGGACGAAGGCACCAGTGTCTAAAAGAAGCCCCCTCTCGTACTACAGCGCACGCCGTTGCTGGAGCGGAGACCCCCGGGCTGCCCAGCACTGCTTGCTTGCTATTTACACTAAAGACTATTGATCAATTAATTGTCTCGGACAATTTGTCAGTTTATAACACAGGGGTCCAGCTGCACATGGAGGCCCAGGGAGGCCGCATGAATGCCCCCAGGGACTGGAGGTCAAGCTGCACATGGAATCCTGGGGAGGCCGCACGAATCCCCCACAGGGCCTAGGTGACCATCTGCACACGGATGAAGGTGGAGGCAACACAAATGCCTGCAGGACTAGGGGTCCAGCTGCGAGCTGAGGCCTGGGAACGCGGCAAGAATGGCCACAGGGCCATAAGGTCCAGCTGGGTATGGAGGCCCGAAGAGGCAACACAAATACCCGCAGGGCCCGGGGGTCACCTTTGCATGGAAGCCTGGGGAGGTGACACTAAAGCCCCCAGGGCCTTCGGGCCCTGAGCTGCACACGGAAGTCCAGGGAGGCCACACGAAAACCCGCAGAGCCCGGGAGTTGAGCTGCACACAGAGTCCCGGGGAGGCTGCACAAATGCCTGCGGGGCCTGGAGGTCCAGCTGCGCACGGAGGCCCACGGAAGCTGCACAAATGCCCGCAAGGCCCATGGGTCCAGCTACACACAGAGGTCCAGGGAGGCCGCACTAAGACCGTAGGGCCAAGGAGGCTTGCTGTGCAGAGAGACCCGGAGAGGCTGGACCCGGAGAGACTCGCAGGGCTCGGAGGTCCAGCTGCGCATGGAGGCCCCACAAGGCCGCACGAATGCCCGCAGGGCTGGAGAGTCCAGCTCCGTATGGAGGCCCCGGGAGACCGCACGAATGACCGCAGGACCCAAGGGTGCAGCTGTACACAGAGGCCCAGAGAGGCCGCACGAAAGCCCACAGGGCTTGGGGGTCCAGCTGCGGATGGAGGCCCGAGGAGGCCATACGAATGCCCACAGGGCGCGCGGGTCCAGCTGTGCATGGAGGTCCGGGGAGGCCACACAAATGCTTGTAGGGCTCAGGTGGCAATCTGCACACAGAGGCCCGGGGAGGCCGCACAAAAGCCTACAGGGCCCCGGGGGTCCAGCTGCCCATGGAGGCCCAAGGAGGCCACACAAATATCCAAAGGGCCCCGGGCATCACCTACGGACGGAGGCCCCGACAGGCAGCACAAATGTCCACAGGGCCCGGGGGTCCAGCTGTGCATGGAGGCCCAGGCAGTCAGCACGAATTCCCGCAGGGCCCTGAGGTCCAGCTGCGCACGGAGGTCCGGGGAGGCCGCATGAATGCCCGCAGGGCCTGGAGGTCCATCTGCGTACTCAGGCCCGGGGAGACCCCATGAAAGCCCGCAGGGTCAAGGGGGTTGAGCTGCGCAGGGAGGCCCAGGGAAGCCACACAAATGCCCGCAGGGCCCAGGGGTCCAGGTGCACACAGAGGCCCGGGAGGCCGCACGAAATACCGCAGGGCCAAGGAGGCTACCTGCACAGAGAGACAAGGAGAGGCCGCACGAAAGCCCACAGGGCTCAGGGGTCCAGCTACGCACAGAGGCCCAAGGAGGCCATACGAATGCCCACAGGGCCTGCAGGTCCAGCTGTGCACGGAGGCCCGGGAGGCCACACAAATGCTTGTAGGACACAGGTGGCAATTTGTGCACAGAGGCCCAGGGAGGTCGCACAAATGCCTACAGGGCCCCGGGGGTCCAGCTGTGCACAGAGGCCCAAGGAGGCCACACAAATGCCTGCGGGGCCCGGAGGTCCACCTGCATACGGAGAACTGGGGAGGGCACACAAATGACCTCAGGGCCCTGGGTTCCAGATGAGCTTGGAGGCCCGGGGAGGCTGCAAAAATACCCGCAGGGCCCCGTTGGCCAGCTGTGCACATAGACCTCGGGAGGTCACACAAATGCCCGCAGGGCCTGGAGGTCCAGCTGTCTACAGATGCTCAGGGAGGTCACACAAATGCCCGCAGGACTCAGGGGTCCAGCTGCACACGGAAGCCGGGGGAGAATGAATGAATGCCTCCAGGCCCAGGTATCTAGCTGCATACAGAGGCTCAGGGAGGCCGCCAGAATGCCTGCATGGTCTGGGGGTCCAGCTGCACATGGAGGCCCGGAGAGGCTGCACAAATTCTCACAGGGACCTAGGGTCCAGTTACACACGAAGGCCAGGGGAGACCACACGAATTCTCACAGGGCCCATGAGGTCAGATGCACACAATGCCCCGGGGAGGCCACATGAATGCCCACGGGGCCCAAGGGTCAATCTGCGCACGGAGGCCCAGGGAGGCCACATGAATGCCCGCAGGGCCCAAGGATCCAGCTGCGCAGAGAGGCCCAGGGAGGCCGCACAATTGTCTCCAGGTCCCAAGGGTCCAGCTGTGCACAGATGCCTGGGGAGGCCACACGAAAGTCCACAGGGCCCAGGGGGCCAGCTGCGCATGGAGGCCTGGGGAGGCCACACAAATGCCCACAGGGCCCGTGGATCCAGCTGCACACGGAGGCCCAGGGAGGCTGCACGAATGCCTGAAGGGCCCGGGGGTTAAGATGCGCAGGGAGGCCCGGGGAGGCTGCACTAATGATCGCAGGGCCCCGGGGACCAGCAGTGCACATAGACGCCAGGAGGCCGCATGAATGCCCCCAGGGCCCAGAGGCCAAGCTGCATACTCAGGCCCACGGAGACCGCATGAAAGCCCGCAGGGCCAAGGTGGTGCAGCTGCGCATGGAGGCCCAGGGAGGCCCCACGAATGCCTGCAGGGCCCAAGGTCCGGCTGCACACGGAGGCCCGGGGAGACCACAGGAATTCCCACAGTGCCCAGGAGGCCAGCTAGACATGGAGGCCGAGGGAGGCAGTACAAACGCCCGCAAAGCCCAAGGATCCAGCTGTACATGGCAGCCTGGGGAGACTGCATGAATGCCCACAGGGCCCGGGGGTCCAGCTGCACACAGAGGCCCAGGGAGGCTACACAAATGCCCGCAGGGCCTGGGGTCCAGCTGCGCACGGCGGCCTGAGGAGACCGCATGAATGCTCGCATGTGGCTGGGGTCCAGCTATGCATGGAGGCTGGGGAAGACCGCAGGAATTCTCACAGGGCCCATGAGGTCAGATGCACACGGAGGCCTAGGGAGGCCACATGAATGCCCACAGGGCCTGCTGGGCCAGCTGCACACGGAGGCCCGGGGAGACTGCCCAAATGCCTCCAGGGCCTGGAGGTCCTGCTGTGGACGGAGGCCCAGGAAGGCCGCACAAATGCCCGCAGGGCCCTGACGGCTAGCTGTGCACATAGAACCTCGGGAGGCCGCACGTCTGCCTGCAGGGCCCAGGAGGCTGGCTGCACATGGATGCACAGGGAGGCCAAATGAATGCCCACAGGACCCCAGGGACCAACTGCACATGCAGACCCAGAGAGGCCGCACGAATGCCCACAGGGCCCAGGGGTCCAGGTGCACACGGGGACCTGGGGCAGCCGCACGAAAGACCTCAGGGCCAAGGAGGCTAGATGCGCAGGGAGACCTGGAGAGGCCGCAGGAAAGCCCACAGGGCTCAGGGGTCCAACTGCGCACAGGGGCCTGAGGAGGTCGCACGAATGCCCACAGAGCCTCGGGGCCAGCTGCGCAATGAGGCCCAGGGAGGCCACACCAAAGTACTCAGAGCCCGGGGCCGCAGCTGCACACGGAGGCCCGAGGAGGCCACATGAATGCCCCGAAGATGTGGGGGTCCAGCTGCTTACGGAGGCCCAGGGAATTTGCACAAATGCCCGCAGGGCCGGGGGGTCTAGCTGCACACGGAGACCAGGGAAGACTGCACGAAAGACCGCAGGTCCAAGGAGGCGAGCTGCACAGAGAGGCCCGGAAGGGCTGCACAAAAGCCCGTAGGGCTTGGGCGTCCAGCTGCACACGGAGACCCGAGGAGGCCGCATGAAATACTGCAGTGCCGAGAGTGTCTGCAGCACACGGAGGCCCGATGAGGCCGCACGAATGCCCGCAGGGCCCAGGGTTCCAGCTGCGCACAGGGGCCTGGGGAGGCCTCACAAATTTCCCCAGAGCCCAGGGGGCCACCTGTGCACGGAGGCCCGGGGAGGCCGCATGAATGCGCACAGGGTCCGCAGCTCCAGGTGTGTACTTTTGTGGGCCCTGGAGGGCCCACAGAAGCCCGCAGTGCCCAGGAGTTGAGCTGCACACGAAGGCCCTGGGAGGCCGCATGAATGCCCGCAGGGCCCAAGGTCCAGTTGCACATGGAGGCCCGGGGAGACAACAGGACTTCCCACAGTGCCCAGGAAGCCAGCTGGGCACGGAGGCCCAGGGAGGCCACATGAATGTCCGCAAGCCCCAGGAGTCTAGATGTGCACAGAGGCCCAGAAAAACCACACGAATGCCCATAGGGCCCAAGGTACCATCTGCGCATGGAGGCCGGGGGAGGCCAGACAAATGTCCACAGGGCCCAGGGGTCTAGCTGCACACAGAGGCCCAAAAACGCTCCACAACAGCCAGAAGGAAACCGGGGTCAAGCTGTGCATAGACCCCTGGGGACGCCGCATGAATACCCAGGGGCCAAAGGTTCAGTCTGCACACGGAGGTCCAGGGAGACCGCATGAATGCCTCCAGGGCCCAGGGTCCAGCTGCGCATGGAGGCCTGGGGAGGCCGCACGAATTCCTGCAGGGCCCTGGGGTCCAGTTGCACACTGAGGCCCAGGGAGGCCGAACAAATTCCCACAGGGCCCAGCAGGCCAGCTGCACACAGAGGCCTGGGGGGGCTGCATGAAAGACTGCAGGGCCCAGGGGCCCAGCTGTGCACGGAGGCCCAGGGAGACCACACAAAAGCTCATATTTCCCGGGGGTCCAGCTGCACACAGAGGCCCGGGGAGGCCGCACTAATCCCCATAGGGCTCGGAGGTCCAGCTGCACAAGGAGAACCAGGGAGGCCGCACTAATGATCGCAGGGCCCGGGGGTCAAGCTGCACATGGAGGCTGGGGAAGGCCACACGAAAGCTTGCAGGGGCTGGGGTTCCAGCTGCACATGGAGGCCTGGGGAGGCCGTGCAAATGCCCACATGCCCGGGGGTCCAGTTTACACAGAAGCCCAGGGAGGCCACACAAAATCTTGCAGGGGCCGGAGGTCCAGATGCGCACGGAGGCCCGGGAACACCGCACAAAACACCACAGGTACCGGGAGTCAATCTGTGCATCGAGGCCCGGGGAGGCCGCACAAATGCCTTCAGGGCCTGGGGGTCGAGCTGCTCACGGAGGCCTGGGAAGACTGCATGAATGACCGCAGGGTCCTGGGTTCCAGTTGCACAAGGAGGCCTGGGGAGACCTCATGAATGTCCACAGGGCCCAGGAGGCCAGCTGCACACAGAGGCCCAGGGAGGCTGCATGAAACAGAGGCCCATGGTTCCAGCAGTGCATGGAGAGCTAGGGAGGCTGCACAAATGCCCACAGAGCCCAGAAGGCCTACTGTACAAGAAGGCCCCGGGAAGCTACATGAATGCCTGCAGGGCCCGGATGTCCAGCTGCGCACATAGATCCGGGGAGGGTGCACCAACACCTGCAGGACCCAGGCGTCTAGTTGTACACAGAGGCCCAGGAAGGCTACACAAATGCCCGCAGGGCCTGGGAGTAAACCTGTTCATGGAGGCCCGGGGAGACCGCACGAAAGTCCACGAGCCCAGGCAGCCAGCTGTGCACGGACGCCCAGGGAGGCCGCACGATTGCCCGCAGGGCCCAGGGTTCAGCTGCACATGGAGGCCAAGGGAGGCCACACGAAAACCAGTAGGTCCCGGGGTGCCAACTGTGCACAGAGGCCCGAGGAGGCCGCCCAGAGACCCGGAGAGGCCACACAAATGTCCGCAGGGCCCTGGGGTCCATCTGTGCACGGAGGCCCGGGGACACTGCACAAGTGCCCGTTGGGCCCAGGAATCCAGCTGCGCACAGAGGCCCGGGGAGGCTGCACCAAGGACCACAGAGCCCAGGGGTCGAGATGTACCCGAGGCCCAGGGAGGCTGCAAGAAATTCCGCAGGACCAGGGGGTCCAGCTGCACACAGAGGCCAAGTGAGGCCGCAGGATTGCCTGCAGGTCCCAGAGGGCCAGCCGTGCACAGAGGCCCGAGGAGGCCGCACAGAGACCCAGAGAGGCCACACAAATATCCACAGGGCCTGGAGGTTCAGCTGTGCACATAGACACAGGGAGGCCGCACGAACCCCCGCAGGGCCCAGGGGCCCAGCTACACACGGAGGACCTGGGAGGCCGCACGAATGTTCACAGGGTCCAAGGGTCAATCTGCACATGGAGGCCCGGGGAGGCCACACGAATGCCCGCAATTCCCGAGGGTCTAACTGCTCTCGAAGGCCCAAAGAGGCTGCACGAATGCCTGCAGGTCATAGAGGTCCTGCAACACACCAAGCCCTGGGGAGGACACATGAAAGTCCCCAAGGCCTGGGGGTCCAGCTGCACACGGAGACCCAGGGAGGCCACACAAAAGCCTGCAGGACCCAGGGGGCCAGCTGTGCACAGAGACCCAAGGAGGCCGCATGGAGACCCAACGAGGCAGCATGAATGCCCAAAGGGCCCAGGGACCATGTGCGTGCGGAGGCCCGGGGAGGCCGCAGGAATGCCCACAAAGCCTAGTGGACCAGCTGGGCACAGAGGCCAGGGGAGGCTGCACGAAAGGTCGCATGGGGCCAGGTACACATGGAGGCCCAGGGAGGTCGCACAAATGCCCACATAACCCGTGGGTTCAACTGTGCACGGAGACCTGGGGAGGCCGCACGAAGGCCCGCAGGGCCTGGAGGTTCACTTGCACACAGAAGCCCGACGGGGCACACCAAAGCCCGCAGAGCCCAGCGATTCAGCTGTGCACGTCAGTCCAGGAAAGCCTCACTAAAGGCCATAGGGTCCTCAAGGCCAGCTGCGCACGGAGGCCTGGGGAGGCTGCACGAAAGCCATCAGGGCCCGCTGGGGCTAGCTCTGTGCGGAGGCCCGAGAAGACCCCATGAAAAGCCGCAAGGCCCCCATGGCAAGCTGCGCATGGAGGCCCAGGGAGGCTGCACGAAAGCCCACAGGGTCCTCAAGGCCAGCTGCGCACGGAGGTCCAGGGAGGCCACACAAAAGCCTGCAGGGCCCCCAGGGCCAGAAGCACAGGGAGGCCCAGGGAGGCCGCACGAATGGCTACAAGGCCCCGGGGACCAGCTGCGAACGGAGGCCCAGTGAGGCCGCACGAGTGTCCACTGGGCCCCCACGGTCAACTGCACACAGAGACCCGGGGAGGTCGCATGAAACCTTCAGGGCCCCGAGGGTCAGCTTCGCGCAGAGGCCCGGCAAGGGTGCACGAAAGGCCGCAGAATCCTGGGGGCCCAGCTCCCCATGGAGGCCCAGGAATACCCCACGAAAGGCTGCAGATCCCAGGGGTCCAGCTGTGCACAGAGTCCCGGGGTGGGCGCACGAAAGGCCGCAGCGCCTCGTGGGGCAAGTGCGCATGGAGGCCATACCAAATGCGGCATGGCTGCTGGGGACAGCTCCCCATGGAGGCCTATCTAGGCTGCATGAAAGGCCGCAGGTCCCCCAGGACCACATTCATACAGAGACCCAGGGAGTCCACACGAAAGGCCTCCGGGACCTCGAAGCCACGTGTGCACAGAGGCCTGGGGAGCCTGCACGAAAGGCAGTAGACCCCCCGGGGCCATGTGCTCACGGAGGCTCAGGGAGGCTGCACAAAAGACCATAGTGACCCCGGAGCAACATGCACACAGAGGCCCAGTGGGGAGGGGCACATGAAATGCCGCAGTGGCCCTGGGGCTACATGCACATAGAGGCCTCCCAAGGCCACACGAAATGCTGCAGGATCCTCAGGGCCACATGCGCATGCAGGCCTGGGGAAGCCGCACAAAAGGCCCCAGGTCCCCTGGGGTAACGTGCACATGGAGGCCTGGGCAGGCCCTACAAAAAGCCACAGGGCCCCCAGGGCTTAAAACATATATGCAGCGTCTCATGACATTAGGACAGGTATAGCTACTTCTGCACTTCCCGAGATTTCCAAGTTCCTCTTCAGAGAAGCAGAGCTCTCCATTAGCCATCCCTGTGCAAAAATCAAGCTGACCTTAGTGAAGCCGGAAGAACGGGTACAAGCAGAGACAAGGCAGAGGGCCTTCAAAAGAAGCTGATTTGTAGGCTCATAACAAGATTTCAGCAGGGAAGTCTTCACTTGCAAGTCCACAGTATTGCATGAGCTTTTTATCTGGCCCCTAAACAATATGACTATTATAGCATAGATGTTAGAAAACAGGAAAAAGAGTGGCATTTTCTGAGCATCCTCTCCCCAAACACACATTGGCGTGTTCCACTGCAGTTTAAGAATGAGTGGTGAGTATCTGGCTGTTCATTATAGGTCTGCCATCCTTGGATCCTGTTTGAATACACTCTGTCCCAGAGTTGTTTTGCATTTCACCAGGGAGTCTTTTGTCTAAAGGGCATCGCTGCTCTAGCAAAGCGGAGCGCGTGCCCCACCACCACTTTCTCCAGTGGGTATCATATTTCATTACCCTGATGAGCCGCAGCGAGTTCTGCCACTCATGTTAATTTGCCCACAAGCCAGCCCGCGTCACGTCCACAGGAAGCCTCTGACATTTCCTAGCCTCCCCCTGTCCCTCCTGGTTTGGAAACCCAGAATAACGAAGAGAGCCTTGTCCAATTTCTGCTGATGGCTTCTGGAATGGCACAGAGGAGACAAGGAGATGGCACCATCAAGGCAGGCCAGCCAAGTAGGAGAGAGGTTGGGTGGATTTGATGCTTTTTCCAATGCTTTTCCCTGAAGCAAGGGTGGATCTGTAGGGAGGAAACCCTTCAACAGAAGGGCAGCTATCTCTCCCTGCATTTGGAGCTTAATACATGTTTCTGATTGCATTAAATTAAAATGGCAGTATCCCATGTCTAGAAGAGATGTGCTGCTTCTGCCTGGATCACAGGCAATATTCTATTATTAAATTTTACTGGAGCTAGTGGAACTTCTGCTTTAACTAATGGTACCATTGAGTAGTAATAATTTTGCTCTTTTAGCCACCCTCCAGTAGAGCCATTGAAAAATCAGCTTAACTTTAAGGACAGATATTAATTTCTTGAAGTGCAATGAGCTCTACCAGGATGATGAAAATGAGCTGCTGATTATTGGTGGGTTTTAGCAGAGACCAAGATGGACTTTTTCAAAATACTTCTCCTGCAATTACATCCCTCTTACAAGCCATCCCAGGATGGGACTTGAGCTCTCTGCGTGGCTTAGCCAAGCCTCACACTCTCAGCTCGTAATTAGGCCTTTTTGGATAACCATCATTCTCCGTATTCACATTTTCAAGAGGTGAGGTTAATGCATGTTGGTTTGCAAGCAGCGTTTCAAACGCATCCAGGAGTTTGTGTTGAACACACAAGAGCCTTAGTCATGTGTGGACAAGAGCTGCTTGGCCGTGGAGGACCTGCAGCCAACTGAGAAGGAATCTCAGGTTAAGTAGATGAAGGGGCCTTGAATTAATTTGCCTGTAGCAGAAAGCCACTCCTTGGAGAGCTCTTTGGCAGAAGAGGCTCAGATTAAGAAGTGGTTCTGTGTGGTGTCAAAAACGAGGGCTCAGCAACTGAAGGTAAGTGAGTCTTGCTGTAAATGGAGCACCAAGAGCAGAGTATGAAGGCTGGGACAAAAGGTGATGATGGGCAAAAGCTGGTGATAATGAAACTTGAGTCTCTGAAGTGCTTAAATCCTGATAAGAAGCTTCAGGACCTTCCTGCAGCCCTAAATGGCAAATAAGGGAGGTTTTGAGGGGTGAGGAAGGCTTGCTAGATGTCATGGCTGTCCTTGTTAGCCCTTGCACAGGCTTCCTTCACTTCCTCCCTTGACCCAGGGCTCAATGCCCATGGACACAACCCTGTCCTCATGGGGCAAGGAAGGTTGTAGCCCAACCTGGCAATGAAGAGATGCTCCTGTGTTCAGCTCCACATACCCCTGGACTGGCCAGGAGCTGTTGTGGCAAGTGGTTTCTAGCCCCAAGTGCTGCTGCTTCTCCCAGCATCTCTCCGAGATGTTTTCCTCTGCCCTGCAAGTCTTCCTCCTGGCGCATTGAGTCATGCTTGGAGAACAGCCTGTTAAATGAGCCCTGTTAAGCTTTGCTTAAAACAAATGAAGTTGATTTAATAAGGCTATAGAAGAGCCAGGTATGTGTGTTATTTAAGAGTATTGGCACTTTGAAGGCCAAGTGCTAAAAGCACTTTGTTTTTATTTTGACTCTTAATTGAAAATCAGCTGGTTCTGGGGTTGTTCCTTCTCCTGCTCCAGTCTCCCCCATCCCCCTCAGAGCTCAGCTAACAGCTGCTAATGCAACAGTCCAGCACAACATGTCAGGAAAACCGTGGCACCCGGCCAGGCTTTCACTTGTGCTTTATTGGTTTAATTAACCAGGGTCTCGCAAATACTACTTTGTGAGGCCGAAATGGGAGAATCTAATGTTTCTTGTGCTGGATCCTCGCATCATTTTTAGGTACCTGGTGAAGGCGCCAAGGTAAAAACTTGGCTTCCTTGATTAACCTTGACTGAATTCAATAATAACTTATTGCTGACCTTGTGGTTTGTCAGCTTCTCATCTTTCTAATTTGTCTTTTCTTCCTCCCTTCGCAATAAAAGACAGAAGTGTGTGAAAAAAGTCTCCTGCCTGCTCACGGAAGAACTTCTCTACCCAGTGACATTTTTTCTACTTTGCAATCTATTTCTCTGTGTTTTCTTACATTTACACATCCACAAAATTTGCATGAAAATAGCTGCTTAGGAGTTGCTTGGAGGTGACCTTGTATATTTTTCTAATGAATTTGTGTAATGATGTACTGAGTTTTGCCAGCCACAAAGCTAGCTGGGCATGAAAACAACAGAGACCCTGTTGCCATGTGCTGTTCTAGAAGATGGTCATGAGATGAGGAGCATCAAATCTGGGATGTCCACAAGGGAAAGTTCAGATGCTGCTTGGGGTTATATTGGTAATTTGATATTTTTTTTCTCCAGGTTCTGATATCATGACTTCCCATGATTAATGTGTCTATTAGTTTTGGATGAAGCATGAAACGGAGGATCTGAGCACTTAACCTTTGGCATCTGTTTAGAATAAACTTCAAGGTCTTATTTGGAGGTTTGGACGTGTTTGTGTGCAGCAGAAATTATAGATGAAAGGACAACATGGCCAGGTCTTGAAGCCCTTCAAGGATTACTCCTTCAAGAAATCCTGGCCTTGTTGCAATTCCAGTTTCTGGGTAAATATTATCCATCTTTCCTTCTTGCAGCTTCTTTGGCTTGTGTTTTCTTCTGTATTCATGTCAAAAATGGTACTCGGTTCCTGTGATCCACCCTACAAGACGACAGAAGTGATTCATACGTATGACTTTCTAACGATCTTGAGGGCATTATGAGAGTGAGAATATTGATCGTCTTAATTGACATCCCTGTGCAGAGACTGCTCCAAATCAAGCCTGTGGCAGGTCACATTCCCATGTGCCCGGGGGCATCTGAAGTGTGATGCTCATTTCTCGAAGCATCTGGCCAGGTGGGTAAATAGTTTATTAAGCCTTGACTTTCTGTGATAACTTTTCCCACCGGAGCCCAGGATTTCTATCTGAGAACAGTCTCCTTTGCTAAGAATGGTGAAGCAGAAATGTGAAGCTTGACTCAGAACTTTGGCATGGAAAATGCCATAGTAGCAGCATCCCCTATTGATCTGACCCCTCCAAGACCCAGGTCCAGGTAAACATGGATAAACTTGTGAGCTAACTGAGATATAAAAGGAAAAAAGTGGTGTCTGCAGAGCTCTCCGAAGCATAGCCTGCATATGTGGTGGCTACCTTGTCCCTTCCTTGGACTCTTTGTGGAAAACTGATGTCATAATTGTGAGTCATGGCCAACTGAAATAGCAATACGGTCTGCTTAATAGTAAAACGCAGGTAGACTGCAGCTACAATAAATTACATCACTTTCCATTTCCTCCTCTCACCTCTTACAACACCTCTGACGTCCCTTGAGTAGCTTGACAGCGATGAAGCCACGTTAAGGGGCTGTCTTATGAAACTGTAGTTGGTGCTAAATTTCAGAGGTGTTTGGAGGATTTGATGTTCAGCTGGGGGCTTGAGGACTGGGAGAACTGCAAGCCATAACCTCTGTCTCGGTTATCCCAGTGCTCTCTGTGACAGGAGTGAGCTCTTGGTGAGACTAGAACGTGCTCAGCAGCTCCCACAAGCATGTAGCTTGGCAGACGCACAGCTTTGGCCTGGTTCCCAGCGGGGAATGCATGTCGAAATGCTAAACTGCTTGTTTATTGTCTGGTGCAGTTTAAGATGTTGACTGGAAGTACAAAGGCCTGTGAGATGTGGTTTCTGGCTGCCCAAGAGAGAGTTTCTTGCTTGTGTAACGCTTCTCCACTGCAAATTGTAGCCTTGGTACAGGACATGCAGTCCTCCGGGCTTATGTAGGATCATCCGATTTGGAAATAGTTGTTTTCTCCCTGCTAGCATCTTGCTGAGCTGTTAGATACGTTATAGGTTGTAATTCTTTTCCTAGGATTTGGAGAAAGGGGTGCTTACCAAATGGACTGCTTTATCTTTCTCTGGGAGAGACTATAGTTCGGGAATATATCAATATAAAATTTACTACCTGTGGGTCAAGAGGAAGTCTATGTGTATTTTTAGAAGCGCAGATCGGCAGACCATTACATTCATTTGTCTTTGCCTTAATAGAACCACTCCTTGTCTTTAGAGAATCATAATGGCACTAGATTAATGTAGCCAGGAGCACCATTGTGAGTGGCAGCTGAGAATGAGAACTTGATGGGATCTAAAATGAAAGAAAAATGTTTGCAATCAGTTTTGTGCTTCGTTCTCCTCTTTCCCCAGCTACCTGAGATGTTCAACACACAATTCTACAATTATATTTTTCTTTCTTTTTAAAAAAGAAAGGTATTGTTAGTCTTCCATAAGAAACTCTCAAGATGCTATTTTCATGCAAATAGCTTTGTGTGCTAAATTGAGGAACTTAAGAAGCGCGGATGAAAAAAAGTATATTTATGAAATGTAGGCAGAATGCATTCTAAATGTAAAAGTTTCCTGGGATTTGTCAACAGCTTTTTAAGAAACCTATTGCCTAAACCTTTCAGCAGTTTTTCTTTGTGATTATTGGTGGGGGGAGGAAAAAAACAACAATTACCTAACTGAAAAGATTGTGTGTTGTTGTTGTGCTGAGGAGTGACTCTCGAGAACCACTAATGGAGCGGGCTGATGTTCTGCTTTTTGCCTTGAGGAGCCTAAAGATGATGATACCCAAAGCCTTTCTCTGCTTTCCAGCCTTCGGAGGATACCCCATGTATTTCCTATGGATTTCCTCTGCTAGGTGGCTTTTCCTTCAGGCTTCTCTGACATCTCCTGCTTTTCAGTGGTTGCTCTTCCTTCCTGAGGGCAAAACCAGCATGGGAAGCCTCCCGTTGCATCCGTGTGACATGAATCAAGCAGAGACTTTTCCACAATGCGATGATGAACTCTTTACTCCGCTGCTGTGGATGATTAAGGAAAACAATTCCATCCTGACAACACACATTGACAATTTAAAAGGAAAAAGAAATGAAGAAGAGACTCTGGGAGACTTGCAGTTATTGACAATGCATTTTCCCAAAAGGGAGCTGTCCTGCAGGGCTGATTTGGAGTTTTTTAGCACTGCCTGGAGCAAGCCACCGTGTCCATGCAGGTTTTCCTTTAGAGAAGGCTTCTTTGATTGATTAAAAAGGGCAAAAAATGCTGGCTTTAAATGATATATTCAAGCGCATGCTTTCTCCCTGGCATTGCAAGCATCGCCTGCAGTTCCATGGCATCGAAGGAAGAGCTTTCCAGACAGGTGTAAAATCCCTTTTTCACTCACTTGCTGTTTTGCTGTGTGAATTCCTGCTCGTGGCGCTGCTAACTTGTCACACACAGGGAGGAAATTGGGACATTTACAGCTGCATCTTTTTATAGGCACCATGTGATAAGTAATTTTTACGTGAAAAATCTCTTTAGCCCCCTGATGGAGGAAATAAACTTAGGTGAGGCTCATTCTCTCTGACAAATTCTTGGCTTGCCATAAAAAAAAAAGTTGTCGTTCTCTGAAATATTGGCTGTAAAGCCTGTGCCTTGTTAAAGTTACGATCAGAGCGTGCAATAAAGAGATTATTTAAGCCCCTGTTCCTATGTGATGCTTGTCTCTGCAGTCCTGGGCTATGTGCCTGGCATTCGCATTGATGCAAATGGGGAAAGTTGGACCTGTGTCCACCCTGGTGATCCCGTTGGATCTTTGGGGATGTCTGTCCAGCACTGCCTTTCTTGCTTTTCCCCCCCAAATGTTTTGCTTTGTCACTCAGCTACCACTTTAGAGCTTGTTTTCCCCGTGCTGCTTTTCCATTTGAAGAGAGATGCACAAAAATCACCCTGTAACATCCAGGGCCGGGAAGCATTTCCAGCCTTTGAATAAAGCAGGACTGTTTTATTTTCCTCCCTTTATTTTCCTTCCACGATTGCTGCCTGCCTGGTTCAAGGCAGGCCTAGCAGATGCTGATAATTCAGATAAAATGCCCTGCATGTGGGTGTTGCAGTGTTATCCGCAGGAAGGAAAAGCGGCCTTTAGCAGTGCTTTGCAGCAGATTGATGCAGGGAGAGGAGCAGAAGTCGCTGGCGTGGAGTTTTCTCCGGAGCTTGGTGCAGGATTTTTATGCATGGCTTCCTATGTGGCCACGCCGGGTATTTATCTACAGTATAAATAGGAGATTGGCATCTTTATGGATCCATTACAAATGTGCTCTCAGCTCAAGGTCACCGTGGGCCTGGTTCCTCGCACAGGGCTTGTTTGCTGGCTCTGCCCGTGCATCAATCGGGCTTTGGGATTGCTGATCCATGCTGTGAACTCTCCTGCCTCTCCGGCTCCTCGGATGCTCCTTGGCTGTGCTGCATCCACAGGGATTTCTCATGCGAGCTGCAATAACGTGCAAATGCTTCTCCTTGTTGCTGTTGATGCGACGTGGGGAACATTTTTTTTATATATTTTCCTACTGTGCAATTTTGGGGGAGAGGGGGAGAAACTAATGGGACTGGGGGTCGTTTCTCTCCTGTGCTTCCCTCATTGGGTTTAGGCTCTGCTCGCAAGCTCCTTGTGGGAGCTCTGAAGATAGAAATGTGCAGCTCTGTCATGGAAACTTGCTTCTCCAGGAGATAAACGCTGCTTTGGTGCCCTACGTGTCTCCCATAGGATCTCCAGTCCTGCCAGGTGATGGCTTCCAATTGGTTTTCCCTTCCTTTGGGAAGGTGGCTCTGAGCAAGCAGGGAGAGCCAGATAATTGGGATGCTTCTCTGTTATAAATGTCCCCATATATCAACTTGGGCTTATTTTAAAATATTTTCTGATATAGTTATAATAAAACTACATTTCAGTGTCCTGAATGCAGAGGGAATATGAGCTGGGACAGAATTAACACCAGCTCCCTGGAAAGCAGTCCTGGGGAAGCTGCATCCAGCCTTGGTCCTGCTCTGTGAGGCTTGCAAGAGGAAAAAGGGGCAGGTTGAGGGTGTTGGATGATGAGATTTGGGGTGTTTTCACCGCATTTATCCTCTGTGGTCCAAGGATCAAAGCAGAGCCATATGAGATGCAGCAAGATTTGTTTTAAAAGGCTTTTTCCTGGTCACAGGCTTCTCCGAGGGCCAAATCTCTGTCCCTAAACTTGTGTCCAGGGTTTTCCCGATGTCGCCCGCTCACCTGCCCATCTCTGCCTCTCAATTGCCGTCGCCTCTGTCAACTGACCTTCTCTCCTGCTATTTCTAGCCCGTTTCGTGCTCCCCGATGGAGCTCGTTTTCTGCTGGGGGGAAGATGGAAAAGGTCAGGCTCTCACCAGCAAAGCTCATTTAATTCGTGGTGGGTCGTGGCCGTGTGCGCACGTGCGCTCCCAGGACCGGGATCTCCAGGCACGTGGGCCCTGCGTTTGCTTATTTACTTCCCTCTTCTTGCTTTGCTTTTGCAGGAATCTGGCCCAGCGTTCCAGGTTTTTGATTACAAGAGCTTTTGCTCAGGGAGGAGAAAAAAAAACAGCAATCTAGATTCAAAAATAATGCAAACTGTTCTGAAAAAGATGATCTGCAAGGATATAATCAAGCTAAACGTGTTCCCTTTTTATTCCAGCTGCAAACCTCTGCAGCAGCTGCTCGGGGCAGGATTTACTCTCTGTTTTTGTGCAGATCAAGCAAATATTTTGTGGGCTTGGGTTTTGCCACTCTATTTGTCACAGGAAAATTCCCTGATTGACTGATACTGCTCTGTTTTTGCAGCCAAAGCGACTCCTAAAGGACCCATCTCCTTGGAGACCTTGCAATAGGTCGAAGCAGCAGCTATGCCTCGGGAATAGGGAAAACGCTCTCTGCTTGCAGATGGTGCACGGTAAGCTCAGGGTTTTAATGACTCCATGCAATTTATCCTATTCAAAGTAGCTGAGCCTCTCAAGAATTGGACTCTGATCCCAGAGTCTCTGAACAGATCATACTGCATTTAATACTTGGGCATCTTTTGTGCTGTTTTTTTTCTTTTTTTTTCTCAGCAGTGTTGAACATGAATGCAATAGAAATGCAATAGAAAAGTGGTACACACTCTTCATAAAAGCTTTTATATTGCAGTACACATTTCCATGTTTTTATTGAAATAACGTGATGTGGAAATGGCTTGTGAGTAGAGCAGAGGTATTCTGGGCTTCTGGCTTTTCAGTGAATGACCATGGTTATTTTTTGGTTTTGATTTTTATTTTTTTTTTTCTGGACTGGGCAGAAACAGAAAGCATGGCAGATGTCTTCACTCCTGCTGTCATGATGGAGTTGGCCATGAGGGGCCCTGAACCAAAAGGAACACGTAAGGACTCTCATTAGCACAGGACAAATAATGAGAGGAATGATGAAGAGGAATTATTTCAATTTTCTAAATTAAAGAAAAAAAGAGTTGATTTGAATGGAAGGTGCAGCACTTGAAAGCTCAACAGAATCTTTTTTGGACTCATAAAAAAGATAAGTTCTGTGATAGAGTTATTTGTCATCAAAGAATTGGTGTTATCTTGCAAACAGGTTGTCTCAGCCCCCTTTCTTGTCACTGCCTTGGCCTGAAGGACCTCAGAGGAAGCTCTACTTCTCCTTCAGCAGCTCTTCTGCAGGATACCCCTGGAGAACTTGTTCTTTGGGACACTGGCATCTGAGGACTCTTGGGAAACAGCACTGGGACATCCCAGGTTCCTGGTTCCCTGGCCAACTGTCCACATGGCCCATTTTTGCCAAGGTTAAGGGGAAGGCTCTTGCTGGCAGCCCTAACTTTCTTTCCCCAGCCTTCAGTTGTTGAGCTGATCCTTCATTCATCTTTATTGCTATTTTTCTAATTCTCCTCTGGGTTCCTAATGGCTGTGCAGCAAATCTCATGTACCATGGAAATGATTTTGGGGCCCAACTCTCTCACTCTGTCCTCAGAGGATCATTAAAGATATTGCTTTCTAGAAGTGAGGTTTCCTCCCCTCCCCTCTCCATTTCCACTCCTGTGGTAACCTGCAAAGTAATAAAACTCCCAAATTTATTAGGTTGCATTAATTAATTATCTCTATAGTAACATGCACACCGATAACATAAATACGGGAATGCAGCAGCACAGCTTGATGGAGCAGTCACTTGAGTGTTTGTAAATGGATATCTGCAATAGCTAAAGAAGGTAAGATTGCTTGGAAGTAAGATGTTTTGCATGTTTTTCTTTTTTTCCTGTTCTCTCCTTTTTTGACCTCTACTGTTGGCATGGAGCCAACAGAATCTTCTGCATTCCATAGGTCCAATGTATTCCCATGCAAAGATATTATTTTCCAAGTAGTAATTCCACCTTTCCAGCTGTTTGAAGCACAAGGTTATCTCCTGGTTGCTTCTGGGCCAACACCCTGTTCTTGCTTGCAGGACGAATCCTTTCCATTTCAGCAATGGAAATATCTGCAGGATGCTTCTATTGGCAAGGATAGGCCTGTGGCACTGGACTGTCATAGCAGTTGCTATTGCTCTGTTTAGTTGCATAGCATGGCTGCTCTGCTCCCCATTTAATTATTAAGCGTGTAATTAATTAATGCTGGGGATGCTCTAATGCTGAGCACAATGAGCTCTGCACTAAACTCATGTTAAAAAACAGGGCTGGCTGCTGGGCTTATGTACAGAGAGGGTTAAGCTGTATAAAAACAAAGCCAGAATCACCCCGACCCATTTTATATAAATTAGAAAAATTGCTAGCACGATAATACTTTTGTTTTTTTTCGGGGAGAAGTGTTTATTTTGGTGGTGTGTACAGAGCTGCAGCTATTCTAAAGCACTGTGATTTCACAGCCACGCTTTCATGTTCCCAGCGGAAAAGGAGGTGAGATTTTTCAGAGATCCTCTGTTCTTATTTCAGCATGGCACTATCCTGCCAAATATTCAAAAAAGCCTCGTTTTCTGACATAAATGTGGTTGCTGATGTGCAGAAAGAGGGGCAAGTGCCTAAGAAATATGTTCCTGCCCAAGTCTAAGTCTTTCCCGTTTTATCTTCCTACTCCATATGTTTTTTTCCATAATGAGGGGAATTATTTATCGTGAAAGTGATATATAATTTGAAAATTAAACTTAAAATTCATGAATGCTTAAATGAATTTCCTGACAAAAATAAATGTCGCTCTTTCAGATCCTATAATTTTAATTGGAGGGAGCTTACAGCTTAATTAACATGTATTGATTGTGTGTTCCTGGGCACATCTATGGGTGGATGTGCTGTGTGGCAGGGCTGGAAAAATGCCTGCTCGCAGATGAAGGTGCGTTAAGATTTCCTGATAGCAAATCTGAGCAATTCTCCTGTGGAAAAAGCAGGAAAGCCTTTGGTCTCAAGCTGTTTTCTGCGTGGAAAGCTTAGACAAAATTATGTTGTTTGGAATTAGGTTGAAATTTGGCACAGCCACTTTGGAGACGGGAAGGATTTCTGCTCCAAAAAGATGTTAATGATGTGAATCATTAATTAGATGCACGAACAACACTGAAAATTGGAAAGAATCTGTACAAAATGAAGGAGCTGACCTGATCTGTGGGGGAAAAGGTAGGTTTTTTTGTTTGGTTTTGGGTTCCTGATGCATCTAAAAGGAGGTGATTTGGGTCTTCAAGACATTCAGGTGCTGGTGTGCATAGTGGGAGTTGGGTTTGTTTGGAGAAGAAAAGGCCAAGAAGCAGAAGACTCAACTGAGATCTCCAATGAGCATGGAGAAGACAGGGAGAGTTTAAAAAATAGTAGTCATGTGCTTTAACTTGATTTTATCAGAAGAAAAATGCAGTGGAGATGGTTGGTTTATTTATTCAGCAACTTTGCTTTATATAAGGTAGGCTCTCTTGGGGCCATGAGGTGCAACCTCATCTCAGGACCACTAGTGCCAACATCCGTAAGCGTTTCTAGTGGTTGGTATCTATTTAGCCTTTGTATTTTTTTCCTTTTCTGATATCCTGGCTCATTTATTGAGCAGTTTGTTCCATCCATTTCTCTCAAGCTGGAGGCCAGCAACTAAGAATTAGTGGTTTTATACAGTTTGGGACAAAATAATTATTTTTTTCCTCCTCTTTCTTCATTTTTTTAATATGCATAAGGGTATTTCCTGAAAAATACTTTTTCAGATGAGCTGAAATATTTGTGTTGAACTCTAAATAATGACAAGAGAAAGTAGCAATAGAAAAGAAATTCATTTCTCTGAGCATTTTGGAATGAGATGCTTTGACTTCTGCTTTTTGAAGTGATGTTTTGAGTCTCAGTGAAGCCAATGCCAACTTTGGTGATGTGGGGGGGAAGGATTAATGTCCCATGGTGAAACCTTTTTTTTCCTTTTCTCCTTGCTTTTAATTTCATTTAAACATGTAAATAACACTGTTTCAAATTGCCTCAGAAGGACCCCCCCACCACCACTAAAAAAATGGGGAATTGTATGGTTATTAACTGGTTGCAGCTGTCGTGAATAGAGGCACAAAGCAAAATGAAAGCTGCCAAACAGTTGACATTTTCATTCTGGTAAATATTTGCTTTTTTCCTTTTTCATTTAGTTGCTCAAGCGCCGACTCAGGGAGGAAAAAACATTGCTCACATGCTTAATGTTGCAACCAAATTGGGCATTTCTTTCCTTAAACTAGGGGGCCCAGAGGATTTGTTCAGGATGTCCTCTTAAGAGGACATGGATTAGCAAAAGTCCTTGGAGATGCAATGCAGAATGGTCACCATATGTATGTATATTTATGTCTATATGCATATGTCTATATACATCTGCATGTTATAGACCCTGTTTTGCCTTGCTTTCCCAGCCAAGGCAGGCAGGTGAGTTTGAGTTAGTTTGTCTTTTTTATCATATTGATGGGTGAATGGATTTTGTTCTTCAGAATATCTTGTAGACTTTAATTAAATCAGGAGCCTGCTCTCTGCAATGGCTCCCTGCTGCTTATCAGCCTCTTAAGGCCTTGATTCATTACTCGGCATTATTATTACTATTTTTCAGCCTGAAATACACTTTAAAGATCTGTTGTTGAGGAGATTAAAGTTATAACACAAACTCCTATGTGTGTTGTTTCCCCATAGAAAATGCTTTTAGGAGCGTAGTTAATGTTCCAAACAAAACCATGGCTTAGGATGAGCTCTGCAGTCTGGGTGCCTCTGAGAGGACAGATACGGAGCCTGTTTGATCCGGTGCAATTTGGGGCTTTTGATTTGCTGCTTTTTTTTGTAGCTCTTCTCCAGTAAACAAAGCCTCTTTCCTACCTATGCAATATATTGAAGCCCATGTGCTTCCCTGAGCCACCCAGCTCGGTTCCCTGTTTCCAGACTCCTCAGTTAGCCCTCAGTTCCTTATCGACCTCCAAAGGCTTTGGTTTCAGAGGGGAAAATCGTCTACCCTGCATCGTGATGATAAATCCTACTACGAGCAAGGGAGAAGCATCTCATCTCCTCGCTGCTGAGATTTAGCTGGGCCATTAGCAAGACCCTGCCCATAAACCTAATTTTTATAATTTGTACAACGTAGCCAAGTGGTTTTTATAGAGGCATGTCGGGAAGTGATAAAACGCCTCCGATGGATTTATAAGGGAGTTGAATGCCGATAGCTCTCTTCCCCTTGGCTCCTCACCTCCGGCTGGGAGTCACATGCAACAAAAAAAAAAAAAAACGTGTCTGTGGTAAGGGCTTTGTGGCCAGCTCTCAGACCTTTAATTTTGCTCTCACAAGACAGGTTTATGATGCTGAGAGGACGGGAGAAGCTGCAAGGCCTGCACAAGTTGCAAGGCACGCAGGCTGGAGACGTTCACGCTGCTGGGAAGCTTTGGATGGGCTCCAGGCTACGCTCGGTGATGAAGAGGGATGAAGGTTTTGCTGAGAGCAGGAGTCCAGCCAAGCCCTTGTGCCACGAATGTCCCATTCCCAAACCCTAGGAGACTTGTTGGAGGGGAGGACGGCCAGAAAAGGTAACTCCACACAGTGCCTTGAGTTTTGGGCATGTTCTGGTTCTGTGAGGTTGCGTGTAGACATGACCGTCCTGAATCCCTTCAGCTTGGCCATTCTGCTCTGAGAGAGCTTCAACAAGGGCCCTTGAGAACTGGGACTAGAGGATGTTCTTTATTCATTAGGAATCTTTGCTGGAACCTTTTTAATGCATCTTGTAAAATTGGGACAGATGTGGAAGGGAGGCTTCTTTTCCTGTATTTGCAATATTGTGCCATGCGACAGCTCCCAGCCACGTTGGAGAAGATGTGGGCAAGCCCAGGTTGCAATTAAAAGCTAATTTCAACAGCCCATGAGGCTTTCCATTCACTTTCTTTGTAATCTTCCATTGGGTAGGAGACACCTCTGCTAGGTCTTTCCATTGCTAGCCATAAGAAACCCATGGAAAGGTGATACTGGTTTTCTGTAGCGGATACAAGTCTCCCTTGATGGAAAGAGTTGGCTTGGAAAGACTTCTGCAACCAGAAGCATAAAAATCACAGGTGGAATGAGCTATACAGAAGAACTCTGACCGTTTGCTTTATTTTTAACACCTGATCTCTGCAAAATCCCCTGCTGAGGTGCTCAAACAACATTTTTTTTGCCTTCTCTTTTTTTTTTTTTTTCTGTTAGTTTTGTCATTTTGACAAATTGTTGATGTGTTGGTTGTGTTTCTAGTGCTGGAAATTATCTTGGCTTTTGTGTCTTTTGAGGCAGCCTCAAATGTGATTTTCACAAAGAAATGAGAGCGAGCGGCTGGAGATAACAGTTCCTCTGGATCTATTGCACCCTGCTGCTATCTGGTCTCCTCCAAGTAACACCTTCCTATTTTACATCTTGACAACAGCTTTCCTTATTTATTGAAGGGCTAAGGGATTCTTCGAGGGTATTTCTGTCTTTCTCTGCTATTTCTGGCAGCTGTGCTGCAGCAAATTGGTCTCCTGCTGCACCTCTTCTCCTCCAGCTTGACTGGTGGGAGCCCATCTTGCTCGCTGGGTGATCAAAACACCACCCATGGAACATTACTGAGTCCTGCAACAGCCCAACGGGGGGAAGAAATAATGCCTTGCTCAGCAGTGATGGGATGGCACGTGGAAGCAGTGCTGCCCTGCATGAGGAACAGGGCTGTTGAGCCACCGGGTTGGTCCTGGTCGTGGGTGGGAAGCATGGCTGGAGAAGCAAGACAATGATTTCTACCAGACTGATGTGCAGTTTTGGATGGGTTGAAAACTGGGGCTGTGCTCTGACAGTGTTGTCTTAAATGTCAGCCTGATGCAGGCTGTGGAGACATGGAGTGCTGGTGCCTCTGCTTGTCTGAGGATGTCATGTTTGGGAATTAGCTGCCTCCAAGATGAAGCTGATATGACAGTTGTTTCCCAGGCAGGACTGGACTGGATGGGGGGAAACGAAGCTCTCAACCTGCCTGTGGAGCTTCATTTGTGTGACCTTGAATGTACTCAGCCACAAAGGGTCTGGGCAAAGACCCCCGTCAGCCTGTTGACCCCTTAAAACCTCCCAGTTACGAACCCTCCATGGGCACTGGGACCACAGGTAGGCCTAGTGCCTTTGCGCCACAAGGAATCCTTAGGATCAGGGTTTGATTTCCATCCTTTTGTAAGGCACCCACCAAACCAGGAGCTCCTGGGAGACTTTGCATCTTTCTTTAAGCACTTTTAATCTGTCCTGACCAATATTAGGATGTTTTAGTTTCTTACAAAAAAAAAGTGCATTGACACATCTGAAGCAGGAAAATCGAAATGTTGCTCTGGCAACACTCTTACCTTTCCTAACCAAATATTGAAGCGAAATAGTACAAAGTCCAGTTTCCTTTAAGCTAGGTTGATTTACTCATATTTTTAGAATTTTGTGCTGACCAGTGTTCTGTTTTACCTGCACTTGCAGCGGTGTTGCCAGGGCTTAACGTTTTTTTTCCCAAATCCACTCCATTTATTGTAGCCTATACATATATTTAGGTGACATTAGTTTTGTTCCAGCATTCTGGTTCTTACCTAACACAAACATTAAATGGTCCAGCCTACTGCTTGACTGGTTATCTTAAAACTCTTGAGCACATTTTGCCTGACCTTAACCACTTGAGATGCATTGTGCTTCAGTAGGTGTCATGTAATATTCTTGGTTGTTTTTGCATCATCTTTAGTTGCTATGAAATGCATTTTTTTTCCTTAAATGCAAAGGGAATGGGAATTTGCATTCCCATCTAGTGTGCTGTGAACTTCTCTCTTTTCATAGTAGGAGCAGGAAGGAAAGCTGATGTTGTCCTTGCCTCTGCTGGGCATAGCTTTCTTATTTGGCAACACGCACCGCTGTCTCACCCCAACTAGGATAATATTTAATCTGACACACGTCATACGATTTTGCAAAGTGGCATAGTGTAATTGGGGGGGGGGAGAAAAAAGAACAGTTTGGGATTATGGAGAGAGAACTTAGCCAGCATGTAAGCTGGATGCATTGCAAAGCATTACAAGACCTGCTCGTGGCCCAGAATGCCATTTATGATCCATGAATGATTCAAAAGGGCTAACAAGCTAAAATGTGAGCCTGTCTGTATTATTTTGTGATTAAGCACTCACTTCTTTGGCCCCTGTTTTGGAGGAGAGATGACCATGGGTGTTTTTATGGCTTGTGTTCCCCCTCAAGGGAATGCAAGGGCTGGGAAAGGCTCCTGGTGGGCTAAGAGGGATGGAGCTCATGTGTTTGGAGAGGAGGGAAGGAAGGCCTGCCTTAATTAAATTAGCCAAAGGGAAGCTGGGGAAGATTGCTGCCTGTAAATACATTGGCTGAAGACGGGGAGGGCAGAGCATTGGCAAGGGAGAGCTATTTATGCCCGAGGACAGCTCTGGCATGGGAACAAATCTACGCAAACTAGCCCAGAATAAACGTAGCCAGGAAATTGGAAGATCGTTTCTGACAATTGGAGAGCAATCAGAGTCTGGCCCAAGCTCCCAGGAGGAGCAGGGAGGAGGAGACTCGTCCTACTCTCAACCAGAACTTGCAGTAACAGGGACTGGATCCGATGAACGGCAGACACCATGTCATCTTATGTGCCTTCCCCTTCCCTTCTTTCCCTGTCCTTTCTGTCTCCACTCCATATATGACAATTCTCATCATGTTGTGCTGTCCAACCTGTCCTCTGGTGTGTATCTATCTCGGTTGCTGGCTTCATTTGCTTCTGATGCAAGGGACTTTCCTCTAAATAAGTCTTTCTTATGGAGACCGTGGTATTCTTGCTTTCTCAATTATCACATCTTCAGGCTTTCTGCTCAGTGATCCTGCCTCCTTGTGAAAAATAACTGAAGTTTTATAAAAGGAGGCTTGCTGGGACCCTATGGTGACCTGCACGTGGGCCTAAGCAGTTAAATTTTAACCTGTGCTTGATCCCTCTTTGTCCATCTGTTGGTCTTGCATGGAAGAAGGTGCTCCAAGGGATGCAGGCCTCTGTCAAACCCATGACGAGCGCGAGGAGTTCATGCTCCTCTGGCGTGTGCAGGTAGTGGTGCAAAGGACAAGGTCATGAATTTTCAGCCTAATGTCAGCTGCGAGGTACCAGCATCGGTTGAATGATTGGAGTTGGATGGCACTGCGTGATATATTTGCCCATGTGCATGACTTGCTTTTGTTTGGGATGGGGTGACAATCTGCTCTCCCCCTCTGCAGCAACCATTGAGTGACTCCTGTCCATGATCTCAAGGCCAAGCCATAAATAAGCGAGCTGTGCTTGACACAGGGCTGTTCCCGCTCCCAAGGTGTGCGGTGATGCTGCTCTTGGGCTTTCTTGTGCTACTTTCCATAAAGATCCTGCTGGCCACAGCCACCCTGCAGAGGTGATGGGGTTGACAGCCATGCGTGTGCTTTGATATGGACCACGGGGGCTTTCTTGAGCTGTCTGTGTGGCTGTGTGTCCTTAGAGCTGAGTGGGCTGTGATGGGAATGGGGGAGCTTGGAGGGAAAATGGGGAGAGGGAAGCGGATGGGATAGGAATGATAGTGGATCTGCGGACTGGATCCTCGCTTGTCCAGTGGGATCACAATAGCTTCTTGGTAGATCCCTGGCCCCTTGTGAAGGGGTAAACTCACCAACCTTCCCTTTGGAGGGAGGAAAACATAGTTCTCTGGCTGGAAGCACCGAGTTCACCAGTGGTGTGGATCAGGTTCAAGGACTGGTCAAATGCTGGAGATTTTTTGGTCTCCCATCCTTACCTTTCCTTGCAATGGCGTTTGGGGCATGGGAGGAGGACCATGAGGAGTCCTTCCTGCATGCTCTCCATGACATGGCTTCCCTGAACCTCTGGAAATTCCTACTTTTGCTGCCTTTGTGCTTTGGAAACCCCTTTGTGTGCATTCCCTACAGGCCTTGCTTGCTGAACCTTCCTGCTCCTGAATAACTTTGAGACCCTCATAAATTCCCCCAGCTCTGTTCACCGGGTGTTTTTAACCAAGCACCAGCTGGATGAGGATCTCCTGAAATGCATACTATATAGAAAAGCATAACCCCATTGCTGATGCTGTCACGGGAGAAAAATGTATTCATTATTATTATTATTATTATTTTAAGGAAAGATGCAATCTCACCTCATGCATAAAATTAGTTTGGCTAAACCACAGGATTAGGAAGGAACATTTTCTTTCCTATGCTCAGAGGAGAAGGATGAGGGAGCAATTTTGGTTTCCTCCAGCCCAGATGAACGTCCCTGTCACACCGGCTTGGAGCAGGCCAAGGAACTGGTGGAGCGGAAACTTCCCAGTGCAGATTTTGTTGAGAAGTGGGAAGAGAAGGTCTTGCTTGGTGCGAAGCTCCCCATTTTTCCCACTCATCCAGGGCTACATGTGATATTTTCCTCCTGTTATCCCTGGGTTTGGAGGTAGCTCTGGGAAGTGCTGTCCTCTCAAGTTGATTTTGAGGGGAAAGAAAAAGTGGAAGAAAAATCCAAGAGAAATGCCAAACTTGTGAGTATGTCCTGTCTTCATCAAAGATGCTCTGTGGTTTCATATACCCTATTAGGCTCATGCAAACCCATGCACACATCCTCCCTGCTCAGTGGATTCTCTGGTGTCTGCTGCTGCGGTTGTGCCCATGTGGTTGCCATTTGGGGTGGCTAAGACCACTCTTTTCCAGTGGGATACGGGCCTCATTCTGCACTGTGCGCCGAGCAGGAATGCTGGAGCCTGGAGGGAAAGGGCCACTGACGGAGGCGGTGGAAACCGGAGACAAGATCATGGGAGATTCACTTAAGCCACAGTGTCGGATCCTATAAACGTGAGGCCTTTTGCATATTTCCATATTTATATATAAAAAAACCCCACAAAGTGGCTTAAAGGCAGCTGGAATAAACCAGGCGGCCGGCAGAAGGCGCGGAAGGCGCGGGCCTTGCCGGGCTGCAGAGCACGGGCAGCTCAGTTCATTGCTGCCACCTAACGCTGAGCAGGCGCAAGGGAGCTGCACCAGCATCGCTGCCGATGTGCAAGCCGTGCAATGAGCCCTGCCTAAAGAATCGGGGCGAAAAGGTGCCCCAAGCAGCTCCCTCCTCCTCCTGGGCTCATGCCTGGCACGGAATAAGGGATCATCTCGGAGTCAGGCTGCATGTTACGTGTGCTGACACGTACAAACATCACAGGTGTGCGTTTGATGCCTGGGCACCCCGATAATAAGGGCTCGGAGAATCACTTCCCCCCTCTTGCAGCAATTGTGGCCACAGGGGATTCTCCACAATTGCCTGGGGATGAGACTTCCCCGGGGACGTGGGTTTTGCTTGTTTTTTATTTGCTTTTTTATTTATTTATTTGCAGCCTCCGCGCTGGAGCCGGTGGCCGCGCGGCTCCTCACGCGCGCCTGCACATCTCCCCAGCTGAGGCTGTCAAATTGCAGGGTATTATTTTTAGCCCGGTTTCCTGGGGAAAAGAGGCTTATGCGATTGTACTGTCTGTCAGTGCTTTTCCTCCCACCATCCTCCTCTTAATCAGTCCCGAACCCCCCGTCAGAGCCGCTGGAAGACGCCGCGAGCTCCCGGGCGAGACGTCCCTGCAACTTCCGAGCCAGGCGGCCGGCCCCGCGCCGACGTGGAGCGCCCGGTCTTTAATTAAAAGCTAATTTTGGGGAGAGCCCTCTCATTACGGGAGCTCTCCCGGGCACGCTGGCGCCGTCTGCTCGCAGCTCGCCCAGGCACGCGCTGCCTGGGAAAGAAAAGGCTCTTTTGCCCCCAGATTGTCAATATACCGTTTATTTTTTAGCTCCCTGAAGTTGAGTGTTTTGGCTAGCAGGGGAAGGTGCAAAGTGTCGTTTCCTCGGGCTTTGCCGAGTGTGGCTTCTCGGATGTCTGCTAATGAGGTTGAGCAGGTTGTAGTGTTACCAGTTCTTGTGGCCAGCCATTTGTGCTCATTAAACTTCCAGGCGTGGAATAGTTTGGGATTTTTCTGCCCTCTGTCGAAGTGGGAGGAAGGTTGTTAAAAGGAGGCTTGACTGGGCACGCACAGGTGGCCGTCTCAGCCCCGCGAGCCTCCACTCTCTAGGAGAGGCGGATCTTGATGAAGGACCTGTTCTGTTAATACCCATTTACTATTTTACTTGGGGTGTTTCCAGGGAATGGGAGCTTTCTGAGAAATCTTCAACAAAGCTGTGACACACCAGGTTATTTGCACTTTATGAAGCTCTCATTTATTTAACTACTGGCAACTCTGAGGTCTTTAGGGGAGGGGAAAAAAAAAAATCCTGGCCTGCTAAATAGATGTATCATGCGAAATAGCCTCTCTTCGCCTTTCCCAGTGTGTTTTTTTGGGCGTTTGGCACACTGACACGCTCTGACTAAAGCCCATTTGGTCTAAATGCCTGAGCATCTTTATGCAGAACAGAGTGGGTGCTGCCCATAAGCCCAGCCCTTGGTGAGTGAGCCTGAGTAATGCTGTTAGAGGCCTTGCTTTGCCATCCCTTTAATACCACTTTGGATTGTGAGGCCAACTGTCGCAGCACGGGGATGTAAAACCTGAGCCTAAGGTTCTTAATGAAATGGTCGCCTGCCTAGAGAAAGCTTAAAAAAGCTCTTTATTAAGAAGAGAGGGGAAAAAAATGCCCTTTTTACCTTTTAATACAGTAATGCAAGGCTTTTTTTTTTTTTTTTTTTTTTTTTTGTGTTATTTTTTTTTTTTTTTTTTTTTTTTTTTTTTTTTTTATGTGTAAATTCTAGCTCAAAGCGCCTAATTGCATTCCCTAGGGAAGCTTAATAATGTTTACCCAAAGTATCTCGTGCTGAAGACTCACCGGGGTCAATTCTGCTTGATTCCTGCCCAAATCTGAGCTCTGCTCCTGCTGATTTCTTCAGGCCTTTTACATGGGGCAGCCTGGATGGTGACTGCACATGGTGGAGCTTCCAAGTTGACCTGCCAGGAGGGTATTTCTGACTGTATGTGAAAAGCAAACCCAGAAGCCCTTAAACAATGTACTTTACATCTAGTAAGCCCTTACATGTACTTTAAGTTGTAGGCAACTCTCGCTTAGTCATAACATCCTAGCGGCCCCCACATCTGTTGTAGGACATCTAAACGCCATAGCTGGACTTCCTGATTTGTCACCTCCACTGCAAATGCTCCCGTCTTGGACTTGGATGTCCTTGCTACCCAGTCTGACCTTGGGTTTTCCACCACTGAGCGTCATCCTGCTTGTGTTGCTCTGCTTCTCAAAGTCATCGTTTCCTTCCAAATGAAGCCACAACTTGTCGTTTTGGATTATTTTGCCTCCTTGCCTCGCTTCAGCAGCAAAGGTCACCGGCGTGTTGATGAGCACTGGCCCCTAGTCATTAAGCAGCCATCGAGTGTGAGTAGTCGCTGAGCAGTCTGATCAGCAAAACTCCTGCAGACTGCCTCCTTTTTTGGTATTATCTATTGTAATCTTTTTTTTTTTTTTCTGGCAAAGCTTTGCTTTGATTCATAATTCTTGTAATATTCCCCTCCTACAGCTTGACTAATCTTTTGTCCCTGTGGCATAATACCAATGTTTTTCTGAAGTCCAGATGGTCAAGTCCTCCCACAAAAGAAAAAGATTAATTTTTGTCAAAAAAAGCCGTTATTTTACAAAGAATATATATATTTACCAGGCTTGCCTGGCAGAATCCATCTGTGTTAAATCCATTCTGCGTTTTATCCGTTTTCCTAGTTTTGCCTTTATGAGTTTGTTCTAAAGCCAGCGTGCTATTAAGATCGGCCCGAGAGCTCTGTAGCTGTCTGGGTTTGTCCCTGTGCTCCCTACCTTCAAAATCTGGTGCTGGGCTAAAAAGGCAGCACCACTTTGCTGCTCTTGTTGGCCCTCCTTTGTAAGAAGTGGAGAACTCCATCAGTGCTATGATAGGATCAGTCCTTAAGAGTGAAAAACAGGAAAATACTGGTGTGGGGTGGGGAAAAGTGGCTAATGAGAATAGTAGATCCCATGGACAACCAGCTGTTGCATCCGTGCCTACTTTTCTGGTGAGGAAGAGCTCAAAATGAGTCTGGTTTTGGTGGTGCTGCTGCCTCAGGTGAGTGAAAAAGGCCCAAGAAGGGAGCAGAGCAAGATCAGGTAACTAAGGAAGAGAGACTCCTGTTCACCATAATGGGTAGAAACAACCAATTTAACTTTAGGAAAGGGAAGGAGAAAGTGATGGTTTTCAGGAAATGCCATCTAAGGAGAGGCGTCTCTTGGGGGAGAAGTGTTTGAGGGCTTGATTTGCACGTTGCTCTAAGCTGCTCTGAGAAGATACAGACCTTACAGCCCCTCGTGGGTTGTGTTCGGCAAATGTCCACCCTGATATGTGCAAAACGTCCTTTCTGTCACTCCTGTTCGAGTTGGGATTACCAGCAAATGCCCTTGAACAAACCGGACCTGTTACCCGCTCGCAGTTGGTGCGAGAGAAAGGCAGCATCAGAAATTGGTTTTCTGCTGCCTCTGTGGGGAGGCTGTAGCTGGAGGAGATGATTGGGATGAAACAAATCCCCTGTGAATTAATTGAAAGGGTCAATGTCTGTCGTTAATCAGTTAAAATTGCCCATAGTTATCCAGCTGTGTCTTTCATGTCAGCTGGAATACATCCGTGAGGCAGGAGCTGTCTGCTCTGTAGTCTAGATGTGTTTGGTGGTTTTTCTCCCCAGTGGCAAGTGCTTTTTTTCCAGTGGACAAATGGACAAGTATGATTTTGACGTGTGTAGGAGGTTATTCAAAAGATCTAGTTTCGCTTCTGTTCTCCCTGGCTGTTTTCTTTCTCACTTAGGTGCTGATTGGAATAACTTGACTTAATGACACATTCTCGGCACTGATTTCGGTGCTGACAGTTATTAACGGTTTCGAGATAAGAAACAGGTGTTTCCTCATGGTCCATCAGGCAGAAGAAGAACAATGCCTCCCCAATGTCATTGTTCGAGATGTATTCAATGACTGCTAGGTGTTTTATATTTAATGAAGATTTTATTCAACCTCATAGGTAGCGTTCTACTTAGTATGCAGGCTTTGGGCAAGCTAGTGGAGTGGAAAACCTTTTAATTTCTTTTTAATGCAAACATGGATCTTGCGAGCCCTTGTCGAGTGATCGTGGCGGGCACAGATGGACTCCTGAGTGTGTGTTGCAGTGTTGCTTGGGGGTCCTCCCTCAAGAAAACCTTGGGTGGTTGAGGTGGTAGCTGTGGTCAAGGGACAGATCTGAGTTCTGAGTTCTGCCGTGGGAAGATGAGGTGAATGGTGTGGAAGGCCCTTTTCCACCCGGGAAGCTATCCTGTGCAGGAGGTATTCCTAGAGAATATCTCCAGGTTGGGTGATTCTCTTGGACCTTCTCATAGGCTGGGTGATTCTCTTGGGTTGCTTCTTGGACCTTCTCATGAGTGCTAGAATGGGCTTGCCTGGGTGGCCCTGGAGGGTCTAACTTCTAAGCTCTTCATCTCGCTCTTCATCAAGGCAACACTCCCTTCCTCCCCCAGCTCCTCCTGCTTTTGTGATTCCTGGTGAGCAACGAGGAAGAGGATTAATTTGTGGTAACAACCCCGGGCTTCCCACTATTGCCGCTCGCTTTGCCAGAAAGCAAAAATCCTCCTCTCCTGCGGTGCCTTTTTTGCAGCACTTTCTAAAAGTGAAACAATTAGCGACCATTAAACAACCCTTTCCTGGTAAAGCAGCAATCAGAGGAGAAGACATAGGAGCCCTCTAAAATCTCCCCCTCTGGATGCCCATGCCCGCTGAGCCCCTTCAACGCGGAGAAGAATTGGAAGTGATGGTTACCAGTATAACATTCAAATGAGCATTAATTACCATAAACCATTTGGATTTTAATGTCTCCTTCTGCACAGTATGTAAATCAGGGCTGCAACAGGCCTCCAGTGGTGTGGATAAGCTTGATTTTTAACATTATTTTAAAAATTATTTCTGTCTTTTGTTGGCCTAGCTCTGCAGAGTTGGGCCAAATTTTGGGATTAGGGAGTCTTCTCGGCCCACCTTGTGTCCTTCCTCTTCACCCTCCTCTGCCTCTGTATGCCCCAAGTTTGCCTTGTGAAGGGCTCTTGTTATAAATGCATCAGCCTCTGCGGGTCTCACACGCACGGCCCTCATTTAGCCCTCCAAGCTCGATTACATCGGAGGACGTCTTGGGGTAATTAAGTAATATTAGATTATTCTCCTCTTCCCACCTCCCCCCCCCCGCTCCATACTTGTCTAATGCAGCTTTCAAAGCACGAGCCTCCGTTCTCAGCTGCTGGAGGCTGCTTCGCTGAGCCTCTGGATTCTCCCTAATGCACCTTGCTGTGAATGAGGGCTAATTACATTGCTGAAAGGTGTCATTAGCATCACGTTCGCACCGGGTGCTCGGGAACGCTCCCATAGGAGCCTTTGGGATTTAGGGACGCAGCATTGGCACTGGCTGGGCTCTCTGGGTGCTGTGCCAGAGAGCCAAACTGCTTGGATTTGTTGCCAGCGTCCCTCTTGTCGGGTATTTTACATCCTTCATCTGCAGAGCTCATCACCGTTTGCAAATATTAACTAATTAAGGCTCTCAGAGCTCCTGTGAGATAAGTAATTGCTACTCCACTCTGGCCTCTTCTCAGCCTCGATGTCTCATCCTGCCTGTCCCTCTTCCCTGCACAAAGTGTCACCTTGTGATCCCTTGGGCTCCCAGGGGCCTGGGTTCACCAGGCACCTTGGGTGCTGGTGGATGGACTGGGAGACCAGCAAACTGAAGGTGTTTTGGAAGAAGACTGCATGAGGAGGGCTAAACTACCTGGGGAAATAATAGTTTGGGCTGAGCTGTGGGAATCTCCATCTTTCCCATAGAATCCGCCTTTCCAGCGCCAGCCAAGCTGCCCGCTTTCCCGCCAGCAGCACCATGGACTTGGGTCTGCAGAGGGAGATGGTTCCTGCCTCTGGTCCATACACAAATACACAGGATAACCTTGTGAAGGGGCTATCCGAGCTCCCGTAATTTTGGTGTGCTGTAGCTGCTGACTGAAGGTCAATGTGGGCTTGACTGTGACTGTTTTTTTACTGTCCTTGGGCAAGCTCATCAGCAAAGCACAAGCTTGGTAAAACCACTGCTTGACGGAGGCTGGAGCGGAGAGCGCCATCAGTGTGCCCAGTTTTCCAATGGGATGGGCGCCGGGAATGATGGATATCCACCAGCATGGGAAGAGGATGCTCTGGTAGCAGGTGAAGCCGGTTCCTGCTCAGCGAGCAGGTAAAGAGGCTCTGTTAGAGGCCCCCGGGGACAGCAGCTTAATCGGCCTCCCAGTGAGGCTCGGCCTCATCTGTCTCCTGTCACTTCAGATGCCGCTGTCACCTCTTCATCATCTCGCGAGCGGGAAGGGGAACGGACAGGGAAGGAGAAGCGGGCAGGAGGAGTACCAGCACGTGCCAGCAAGCAACACAAGCGAGACCCAAAGATGGGCATCATTGATGCCCCCGAGCACCATACCCATCCCGAGGTCACCGATGTGTCCATGGGACATGAGCAGCATTTTCGGACCTGCCATGATGTCTCCCAGGGGTGAGATCAGCTGGGGACGCCGGGGCTAACGTGCTTAACAAGCAGGGAGGCACGGGCTCGTGGCCGCTTGGTGTCTTATTAATCACGTTTAATGCGCAGGTTGCTTTAGCGTTGATCATTTAAAAAAAAAAAAAAAAAAAAAATTCCCCGCCGGAAAGGTTACCTGTGTAATTACGGGTATAAATCTTGGGGAACGTTCTTGCCAAAACAAATGGAGCGTCTCGCGCTCAGGCCAGGGATAAACCCAGAGAAGCCATTAAAAAAAGAAAGGGGGAAGGGGAGGGTTGTAATTATGGACCGGGAAATCTGCTCCCATGGCAGGGCTGAGAACAGCAGCGTCACTTCAGGGAGAAATTAGGTGTTTATGCAGTTGGGAAAGAGGTCCTGCAGTTGTCCTGACTCATGCAGAAACGGGAGCTATTGAGCTCCAAGCTTCCGGGCACGACAGACACTCAGGTAGGCAGGGAGCTTGGGAGAGGCTGGAATTGCCTTTCCTCTGCTGTAATGCCATGGGATGTAAAACTAACACAATTTCCTTTCTCCTCCTCATGTTGCAGGTGCCTCCTGAGCATGTCCAGCGGCATCATCTGCTGCAGCAGTGAGTCCTCCTCCCTCAAGGTGCTAGAGGGGCAGCTGGAAGGAGGGATTCGGATTTGGGGGTTTGGACGGTGCCTGTGCCCGGTGATCGGGAGGGTGGATTAGTCATGGTTCAGGGTGCCATAATAAAACTGAAGCGCAAAGAAAATGCATTAGAAGTAAAGTACATAGAAAGTCCTTTGTATGACCAGGAAGGAGAAATATTAAAGGCATTAGAGTTTCTGATTTACTAATTGCTCGATATGCTAATTGCAGAGCAAGCAATCCTGGCCCCTGTATAAACTGCAGAGCCTACAGCTTACATTATGCATAGCAAGCAGCATGCACGGGATATCATCTTGATGAAAGCAAGAAAAACATATAAAAACACTTAAACTACCCCTCTGAAACCATTCCTGTGACTCCCTGGTATCCCAGTTAATCACATCTGACTGTAACAGCATTGCCAGGGTTTTGTCTCTTACTCTCGGGCTCCGTGCTCCCAACTTTCTCATCAGCCTTGTCTATAAATTCAGGCTGTTCTTAAATAAGGCTGGTGCCACCCCGCACCACTTCTCCCAGCCCCGCGCGCTATCTAACGATTATTCCCTTATCCCTTTATGTAACTGAATCAAGCCTGACACTTAAAGCACTCCCTCGGGGGAGTTATTGAATTTAGCAGGGCTGAAACCAACAGGGTTCTAGAGAAACGCTCTAAAAAGCGGGGCAAGTTAATGGGAAACAATCTCCTTGCGATGGGTTGCTGAACTCCTCAGTAAAATTCTATGGCAAGAATGAATTTCATTAGGGTTTTTTTTTTCTCCCTCATAAAGGCTAAGTGTGAGTAAACTGGAGAATTTAATGTTCTGAAGTAGAAAGGGGGCAAAACAGCAGTTCTGGATACTGGGGCCGGAGCCTCCAAGCTTCTTCCCTGCTCTTCCAAGCTCCCTGGGAAAATAACAAGAAATAACAGCTCCAGTTCTTGGGAAAAGATGGATTTGGAGGATTGCACCATGTCCCCTGCTTTGCTGCTGCAAGGAGTTTTACGTCGCCTCCCTGGCGATTCTAACTGGAACCCAGTGCAAATATTCCCATGAATGGAAACCACGGAGCCACTCGGCTGTTATTTGCAATTCCTTTTTATTCGCGCTGCCTTTTTCTTCCTCCAACTGCTCTCAAAAAGGGCGAATAAATATTCAAAGTGCTCACGCCCGAAATGCTCCTGCCACTGTTATGAAATGTTCTTTTTATTATTTTTCCTGGTGCCTTCAAACAATTTCCATTGACGAGCCTTAAAAGAAGAGGTGCCTATAAGGGGAAGGTGATTCACTAAGGTGACAGGAAGATCACACCATGTTATTAATGTTGGTACCTCCCTTGCAAAGTCAAAACACCTAAGAGTGACTAGGGGCTGTGTCCAGATATTAATCAAGAGAGGAGCCGAAATGAGTTCATTTAATGCTCCTTGCACAGATAGTAAATGTTTCATCCTGTTGTTTTGTGCATCTGTGTATTTTTCTCTGTGCTCTTTAACCAGAGCAGGAAGAAAAAGAAAAGAGAAAGAGTGAAAACACAGTAAATAATTCAGCTCGCTCCATCCTTTCTCTTATGCGCAGCAAGGGTTCGGTGCCTGCGTTGGAAGAAATGCCTTCAGATGATGTCCCTTGAACGTCCCTTCAGCTCGGCCTGATGTGATCAGAGGTGACATCGCGTTGTTCTTGGGACAGCATAAGGAAAAAAGGGAAATAAAGAGCCGGAAAGGCTCAGAACGCCAACTCCGGAGGGGATGGCTGTGCCGCCTTGCCTTGCCCTCTGCACCATGTGCATCTGCTATACTGCTCTAATGCAAAATTGGGGGGGAAAGGGCTGTTTTAGGGGATGAGGGAGGCAAGCTGGATTCATAATAGTGCTGAGCCCCACAGGAATTCAAAGGGTACTTTTTTTCAGCCCAAACGGAGTCCATTAATGACAAGAAGCCCATGGCTTTTGGCTCATGTGTCTCCTTCCTGCTCCTACCCTCATCGCTTTGCTTCTCTTTTCACCAAATTCGCAGCTTCTGGCTCCGTGCAAGTAACAGGTCACGTCAGGCGGTGGGAGGAGTAAGAAAAACGGCAGCACACTAAGAAAAAGGGACCATTGGAGTAACTTGAGGTGATCTTCCCAGCGTGACCCGGTCTGGCAGGGTCTCCTCGTCACTGTGCCCGCCAAGAACTCAGATGTCCAACCTTGACTATCAGTATTTTACGTTTCCAAGGCAACGGGGGCTTTAACAGCCTTCCTAATGACATCATTTGGTTGCAATGAGTATGCATGATCTTTTGATTACTGCTGGAAGTAGAAAGTGGGTAACTCTCCCCACCTCCAGCCACTTGAAAAATAAATGCATTGGAGAGAGGGAAAGGGAGGGGGAAAAAAAGAAAAGCCCTCAGAAGAGGGTAAATGGAAAAATCAATTTTTACATTAATGGAGTCCTCGTTCAGCATTTCTTCTCTTTATAGATTTAGATAGCAGTGATATCTTAGTTTCACAGAGCAAAGAAATTAATTACTTACTAATGGCGCAATTCTGAAATTAATTTACGTTATCCATTTAAAGGTGTCATTATTAATCAATCTGAGTGCAGGGATCCACACGCTCATCCCGTCTCCGCCGACTTCCTTTGCCCGAGGACTTCCCGTTCGCTCCTCCGTGCGTTTCTCTGCACCTTCTCCAGAGCAAAAGGCAGCTCTAATGACTTTGGGAGAGGGTTTGTTGAAGGATACCGTAATAAAATCCCACCAGAGTGTTTGGGCTGCAGGTAGAAGGGCGTGATAGCCGCTGCTTTCCTGAAATGAGATATTGTCATGTTAATTTTGATGATATCTCCCTGTAAAATAGAGTGATGCGAGAGCCTGCAATTTGAGAGCTCGCCGTGGTACCTATCTATCTCCATCTATATTTATATACAGGGTCTTTCTTTCTTTTTGTCTCTCTCTTTTT
>VZSG01001025.1:42358-65920 GCA_013398315.1 Nothoprocta pentlandii
GGAGAGTGTAAAAATGTCAGTATATAAAGCATTCAAAAGCCCTTTGCTTTCTCTGATGTAGAAACTGAGAAGGAAAGATAAACACAAGTCAAAAACCTAGACTTTCAGATGTTTACTGCTGATTATTTCCACCCAATTTTTCAAATCTCTATCCCTTTTTAGGATGAGAGAGAAGTAGTGTGGGGCATCAGCAGACATGTTTTTAGCCTTTTCCCCTCTCTTTCCTTCCCTCCCTGCGTGATAGCCAACAGGATGCTTTGGACAACGGCTTGTCCGGCACCCTAGGCTTGCCCAGATGCATCCTGCTGTTTGTGTGCTACCAGGAACTCCATAAAATCAGAGCTGGGTCTGAGAGAGAGCGACGCAACCTCTGCCAGTAAGCAGGCTGAATAGGTTAGGTGTCCATCAATGTTTCATTCAAAGGCACTTTTCTCATAAAAATGAGTTTTTCCGTGTGATTGGCAGAACTCCGTTGGTTTTCACCCTACCTTCTTTTCTGGTCCCTGCCTCTCACCAATATATGGTGCACCTGCAAGCTTCCCCCAAGACAAAAATCGCCTTAGGAGCAGCACTATTTTACACTGGTGAGATGAAGAGCTGGGACCCCAATGTTCCTGTTTCCCCTATGTCTTCAGTGTCTGCCTACAAGGCCATGCACCCTCAGAGGACACAGAATGGGGTGATGTGCAAATAGATGGAGCAAAGGGGCCTGTCATGGATGAAAATCGTATTGTCCTTAAGCATTTAAGTTCAGAGAGAGGCAGGGTGAGAAGGGAAAGAGTTGGAAGGAGGGGAGTGCTCTTCTAGAGAGGGCATGAGACTGATTGAAGATAGTCCCCTTTGGGGCATGGAGCAGCAACCTACAGGCAGGAGAAAAAGATGCTTTCACCAATGGCCATTGCCAAAATTTCTATGCATAATTTTTGCATTTTATCCACAAGAATGAGGTCTATGATGAAATAATAGTGCAGCTTTTAAACGTGAAGAAGTAACACAAGGAACTGCTTCTCCCCAGTGCTCCTATCTCCTTTCATCTCACCTAGGACTTGTCTACCTCCCTTTAAAGCACTGGTGTTTTAGGCAAGGTGGGTGCGCTCCGAGTTATGAGATAAACAGGCAAAGGCAGCGTTTGCGGAGCCTTCTTCAGCTGATGAGCAATTTAGCAGTAAAATACCCTATCTGGGAAGATGCAGCAAAGCAAACAACTTAAAAAAGTTGAAAGGCACACCTGGATCCACTTAAGTAAAAGGATGCTGCTAGGCAGGTGTAATTGGGCTGTGATAGTTAGCCTGTTTGTGAACAGTTAGTAGCTCAGTGAACTTACAAAAGCAGAAATGAGTTTGCCGCTCTCTGGAAGGCTTTTACTATGGGGACTTCTTTCCTCCTTTCTCCGTTGGAGCTTCTAAAACTCATTTCAGATGCCGCTCTTGGGCTGTGATAGTCACAAATTGAAGTGTGTGATAACTCCCTTCCTTTTTCTTAAACAACTGTAAGTTTACAAGGAAGGAGGAATGGTGAGCTGGCTGTGTATTAACCATGATGTTGGTGTCGGGTCTATCTCCTGGGCTAATCTTCTCCTTATCCACATCTCATTAAAGAACTGCAGGTAGCAACAGCAGGTCTTCAGGGCTCTGCAAAAACACAACTTGGACCAGACTTCTAGGCAAAAGCTATGGAGAAGAATGACCCTCTGTTTTCTTTTTCTTTTCTTTCTTTTATTTTCCACACAAGCTCTTCTGATTTATAGTCCCCAACTGATTAGGCTATTTAAATTTATTCAGTGTAATGGCATGTATGGGCAGCAATGCCATCAGTGTGTGTAATGAGCAATGCTGGACCTTTTAAGTCTGTTTTATATTGGGAGAAACTTTTTTACAGTAGTAAAGATTGATGTGCTTTTAAAGTGGGCATCCTGATGCCTGTGGGCATCCTCTGGCCTCCTGAGTTCATAGCTCCCTTTACACTGAAAGGAGCCCTCTCTTCCTACCCGTAGTCCTGTGGGAATGGGACTATTCTACGTGAGTTGCTAATCTTGTCAAGAACATGCCTGGGCAATGGGAACCAGCAGGCTTGAGAACGTGTAGCCATAACAGGGAGATGCCTTCTGGGGAGGTCTCTATGGAGCAAAAGAAAAGTTGTGGATTTTTTTATTTTTTTTTTTTTTTTTTTTTTTTTTTTGCTGAGATCTGGTAAGTTGAGGGTGCAAAAGCGGAGGGTCTCTGAGCAGAGAGGTGCTGGGTAGGAGATTGTGGGGAATGAAGGTGCAGTCCACCCAGAAAGGCCAGTTTATTGAGTTTTCCAACACAGTGAGTTTTCTTGCAGGGCTGAGGATTCCCCCTTGACCCTGGAGATCCCTGTGATCCCAGGCATGTGATGGCAGCCCGGAAAAGTGATGCTGAGGCTCAAAGATGATGAAATCCATTCATTACATAAACTTGGGCTGACTGCTGCTGTCTCCTCCACTTCCCCCCGTGAATTCCCCTCTGAGCAGACGTGTCAGTTCGTGGCACTTGGGGCAGCGCTTGTGATAATTCATCTCCGTTTTGTTTTATTTCTGTTGGTTTCTAAGCTAATAACAACTGATGAGGGCTCCTCTCCTGCTCTGGGCACCTTCCCGTTACTTAACTAACAATTAATAAACCGGATAATGGAATGTTTCTCCCGCTCAGGAATAAACACTCACTCTATTAAACTGCTGCAATGCAACATCTTCAATCTGCTCAGAAATTGCCACCAGGGCACAATTCAGCATCCCACTTATAAAGAGGTATTCCTCCCAATTTTCAGTGCAAAAAAAAAGAAAGGTATTGTGTTGGTTTTGATTCGGAATCAAGTGTTTTTGACCCAGGGAGCCCCAGCAGGGCCGTGCTTGGTCAACTGCAGTGGCATCACTACCTGGAGCCCCTGAGGACATGATTCCTTGAAGATGTTTGCTGGTTTGTGTTGTCAACTATCCAGACATGTAGTTGTCCTTTTGGATATTCCTTTTCCCTCTCTTTCTCCTCCTGCCAGTGCATCTTTCGGTGGTTTCACCTCCATCTGTCCTTTCAAAGGCCAACCCCTGCAGACTCTTGCTGGTGGCGGCGTGGACTTTCTTGACATCCAGAAGCACACTAGACTGCCAGGCTACCATTGGGAGAGATCAAATGATTCCCGTGGCTCGAAAATAATGACGCTAGCCTTGAGGGCAGGAGGAAGTGGATAGTAATGAGTCAAAAGCTGCCCCTTTGAAGTCTAGGCTTTCTGGAGATGTCATCTTTTATATGCATCACCAGCCAGGTTGCTTTTCGTTTCATCTGAGGGATATTTTTGTCTGGATTCTTGGAGAGCAGGACCTCACTTCAAGGCGGAAAGGATGATGAGAAAGATAGAGGAGTCCAGATGTTTATGCATTACATTACCCCTATGAAATACAATAATTTATTTTCTCCCTCCAAATTGCACTATTTTGTGTGTTTGCAAACATTGGGTCTCTCACGGATGAATGTGAATCAGGAGATTTCCACCCCTGTCCCTTTAGGAGTAACACTTGGGGAAGAGACATCAAGAAGCTGGGGTTGGTTTAGCCTGACTCATGTCAAAGCTGAGAGTTGGACCCATGCCAGAGGGACCCTCCCGAAGCCACGGAGCAGATCATCATCAACACCTACGTTCCTGCTCCAGGGACGACAGTGAGGGCAGTGGTGGTGCTACAAGGAGGTGGCTTCGTGCCCTTGCTGGTGTGTGGCCAGCTTGTGTCTTGCCAGGCTGGGGCTGCGTGTCACTATGTCTTAGGGTTGATGGAGATGCATCAATGTCTTGCGCCAGTGGGGATTCGGAGTCCTAAAAAAATAGGAAAAACAGAAAAAGAAAGGGGAGGGGGGGAAAATCCCCTTGCGCACAGAGCACTGACAGAATCTGAATTGTCTGTGGAAGATGAAATAATTTATAAGCTTCAGTTTAATGTCCCTGTTTTTTTCTTTCCCCCCTCTGCAGCTGCCACCTCCCCACCTTCTGTCACTGTCGTCTAAATGAATTTACAAGGAAAAGAAAATAGTTCTCACTAATGTTCTCACACAAATGCAACATTAGCCGGAGAGACAAAAAGAAAATAATTGATTGTGAAAGCAAACCCCCTCGGAGATGGTCTGAGCGTTATCGGGAGCAGCCTGGGAGGGGAAGTGGGGGGGAAAGGGGAAGGGGAGGGAGAGGAGGAGGATGGACCAAGCTGGAACAACAAATGTAGTGTTTATGATAATTATCCACGTTTTAATCCCCGTTTGCAACCAAGCATTCACTTCCTTTAATTAGTTCTCGATTAGGAGGAGATTATCTAATAAATTGTACAAATAGAGAGCGGGTTATCTTTGCGGTGTGCCTGCACACAAAGTCCTGAATGGATGGGGACACAGAGACGAGAATCGAGAGGGGCAGGAACACGGAGAACGGTGCTTGGCTTCTCCCTCAGCTCCAAATATTGTCCGTTTGGCGGCATTAGCGATGTGGCCGGCGAAGTAAATCCGTAATTAAATTGAATTAGCATGTACCAGTAAGTTTTACATGTGCAGACACAAAGAAGGTTGCTGCTTGGAATGCTTCCAGTTTGATTTGCAGGCGGGGGGTGGAAAATAGACTTTTTAAATAAAAAGTACTTGGCCGAAGTTACTTCTGCATTTGTACCGCTCTGTGTGTGCTTAGTGAGTGGTTTGGGGTTTCTGAAGGGCTGGTTGGACTGAACCGTCTTGGTCTGCTGGGTGGTCTTTGGAAGCGGCAGGTTGAAAGTAGCGTTGGGCTGTGTGTCTTCTTGATGCTGCTGTGCTGAGGTCTCGGCCTAGGAGATAAACACAAATATTGGTTAGGTGAAGTCAACAGAGGTAGCTGAACCGCTCTCAGGCTTCAGTGAACTGCCTGGCCCTGCCTTGGGAGGGCAATCATCCTGCTTTACTTCAGAGGCTTCAACTTCTTAGCTGTTGACTTGCCTGAGATCCCTTTGCCAGCTATGAACAGAAGTGGACGCACTTGGGCTGAGGTTTATCTCGTCTCCTTTGGATGTCTGCCCTACAACAACATCTCCAGAAGTGCTTGTTTCTCTAAGTTACTAGTGTAACTGTGTACTGGCCTTCATGGAGGTCGTGATGCTCTGAACATCTACAAAGGGCTGAATGCATCGCTGGTGAGGTTTCCAAAGCCGTGTTAGGTTCTTTCCATCCGTATTCTCTTTACCTTTCTTGAATCATGAGTGACTATTTGGAAAGGACCTTTGATTTGGGGAATTTGGGTCTAATGTCTGCAGCCCAGCCCAGCCGCTCTGAATTGTCTTTGCCTGATCCCTTCTCCCCAAGCAAGCAGAGATTTAGGAGACCTGAGTTAAGATCCAGCTAAGAGCCACTTCCTCTCCCATGTGGTGGGGGAAGTATGGAGCACTTTGCAGAATTGTGTCCTTGAGTTACGGTTGCAAGGTGGAGTGTTAGCATTTGTGAATGGTGAAGAACCCTTCTTGAGACACTTGCTCTTAAATACATTTGAGTGATTTTGATTGAAGGTGACACCCGACATGCTGGTGATGAAGATCCCGAGGGGACAATTTTTTGCCTTGGTCCTCCTGCATTGTTTGTGAGGTCTCCCAGAGACAGCATGCAACCAAGGCTGTCAAAACTACAATATCACAAAAAAAGGAAAAGAGACTTTGAAGAGAAGTGGGAAAGCATGTGTGGAAGTGTGCACAGGAGCGGGGTCTCCTCAGGTCTCGCCAGGGTGCTTATTTCAGTCAAGGGCGCTTGTGTATCTGCCCAAAGTGACCTACCTATTGATTGAGGCGGTCAATAGGCAGCTACTTTATTCTTAAGTTCCATTTTCTTTTCTTATTTCTTCTACTTCTTCACTTTAATTATCCAGGATAGATAAGCGGCTTCAGGCCAATTAGAAAACAATTACCTGCTGCAATCAATGCTGGCTTGGGAAAAGGAGGGGGGCAAACGTAAAAGCTTGAGAAGTGTCTTAAAGCACAGGGCTGAAGTAACCCTATACCCAACGTGATCCTTGAAAGCCCCTTGTCTAAACTTTGGAGAAGTTAAGAGCCAGAAGTGTCTGCAGGATGAGGAGTTTTGGGCAGAAGCAGGATGAGACAAACTAGTTGAGCAAACTTTGGAAAGACCATAGAAAACTGGTGTCATCCCCAAGGGCAGGGTTGAGGACCTCTGGTGTAAGTGAAGGTGTGAGGATGCTGGTGTGCTGACCGTGAAGGCATCTCCCTATTTCATGGGGCTTCCTGACTCTTGGAGAAAACCCTACCTTTCTATACATAGGAATGGACTCTGTGCTGTCTGTTACTGCACCCTAGTGAGATATTGTGCTTAAAGCAGTGCCCCTTGGAGAGGGAAGAATGAGAAGAGGTAGGGGGAAAGTCAGAAAAGAACATCAAGGCATTGAAATGCTCCTTTTTTTTTTTTGCAGTTAGGATACCGGAGCTGTCACCACACTGTGATCTCCCTGCAAAGGGCCAGAAGGGGGAAATTGTATGAAGCGAGATGGGACAAGCTGGTTTTTGAATATAAGTAGGTTTTATTCCATTAGACATTGACAGCTGCTTTTCCTTTTTCTTTGCTGCAAGTGCTTCTGACTTGAATTTTTGCAAAGCCACCTTCCAGGTTGCATTTGCAGAGCGCTTTTCTGCCCAGACCCGGCGTGCTTCTCGTGACAGATGGCCAGCTGAGAGGTTTTGGCGTTAAATCTATTGCCCATGTCCATGAAACGCAGTGACTGAAACGGCGGGTGGGATGACCGGTTATTAGCAATAAAACAGCCCTTACAGTCCGGCAGGCCTTAGCCCATGCAATAAAACCCCGTGGAGACACCAGAATAACCCCGGTGCCTCTCGCTTCCTACCAGTCCCCTTCTCTTCTGCCAGGTTGCCTCATGGAAATTAAGACATCACATGGACCTTTCTTCCCCTTACTTTCTTTTTCCCACGGCTCCCGAAATACGTTTTCATATAGATGTTGCTCATCGGAAAAATGCGCCCTAAGAACAGGTCGTACCTCCTCGGTCTTGGCAAGGACAAGGGAAACTGGATGACCCGTGTAATTCTCCTCTGATGCCAAATGAGCCCTGCCCAGAGGAGATGGAGATTAGTTCACTGTGTCGATGTGATAGGAAACCCGCCTAGTTGGAAAGAACAGGGAATGTTTCCGAAATACAAGGGAATTGCGGGGAGAGCATCGGTTCCGTGTCACGTGGCTCACTGGTAGGGAGCTGTGGAAGCAGCGGTCACTAACTGCGATGTAATTATCAGGTCACGGTGACTAATTCATAGGGAATAATTCGCTAGTTTTGGTCCTTTTTGCCTAAATCGTGGTGACTCATGATTTCCGTAAGCCGGTTTTTGGAGCACTTTCATGGCACCTATTTTACTTGGTAGGGTCAATCAGCAGGATTTGAAGTTTGACCGTGGCAGGTGGGTCTGTTCCTGGGCCTGATGGGAACAGGCTTTTTTTTTTTTTTTTTTTCTTCCCAAAACTTGAAAGGGAAAAGATAAAAACCATCTTTGTTCAAACTCTCAGCTCCAAAATCTGCTCTTCTTGAACGGCTTGGCTGGTGAAATCAGAGTACTTAATGTTCACGGTCAGACCAATGGAGGGAAGCAAATAATAGAGCTGAAATCCCTCTTTAGTTCCTCAATATTTATCCAGTTCTAGTAACTACAAGTACTGCAGACCTCAGGATTTAAGCTGACCCTTGTTGCGGACCTGTGCATGGAGCTGGTTGTCTCATAGGGCTGCTGGAGCAGCAGCAGGAATGACACCGACCCTAACGAGAGGATGAAAAACGTGGTGCAGATTTGTCTCTTCAGTCTTTGCTTGGGGAACTTTCTGATCTATTCTCCAATTCACTTTTTTTTTTGCAAGAGCGCGCGCTGCCGTCGCTTCCCAAAACACACACGATCACTCACAATTTACAACCCCCAGCTTGGCGAGGGAAGGGGCAGGCAAATTCATCTCTATAAAAGCTGCTTTTTTATTATTTATTTTATTGCAGTTAATATGCACCTTTTGCCTTGTGCAATGGAGCGGAGGGAAAAAAAAAAAAGAAAGTTTGGCTGCCTGTTTTGTATCTTATTTCTGTTTTTCCTCCTTTTCCCATGCTTCCTGGCCCCCCCTTGGAGCCCTTGGTCCCTGAAGGGCGCAGGGATGGGCTCCTTTGACTCGGGCGCGTTAGTGTGGAAACGAGCTCCGGGGGGCTCCTCATTATCTCATGGAGCCCCTCACCCGCCCTCTGGGCTTTGCCAGGCCCCCCATTACTTCCAATCCCCCTCACCCGTCACAAGCAATTTGGCCTTCCTGAAAGGAATTTTAATGAGCGGGAGCGGCTGCCGAGATGATCCCGATCCCAGCGGGCATCCCTCGCCCCGTGCCGCCGCCGGCATCGGGATGCGCCGGGTAAGCGATTCCAAAGCCATCTGGCCACCCTAAGTACGGTGTGGGTAACATCTGGTGGGCATGTGTAAAAAATAATAGGATTACGATCAAAAAACGATGCTGGGAACCACATCTCATCACAATTCCCCCTTGTGCAGCATTGTAGAGGGTGTCCCCAGGCAGCAATTCTACCTGCACGTCCCTACATAGGCTCCCAAAACCTGTCTTTTTGATGCCACGTCTGCACTCGCCAGCCTGTTTTGCTGTTTCTCCATAGATCCCACTTGTGATTCAGCTGTTACTGCTGTCTCCGTCAGCTCCAGCTGTAAATATTCCGGAATTAGATCAGAACTGGAAACCCTGTTGGTAATATGTGATGCAGAACGGCGCGTGCGTTGACTCACTGTGGTGTTGCTCCTTGTGGGGGAAGGAGAAGCATAGGAACCCCCAAATGAGTGGCAAGTAGCTCGTTTCATGCATCTTGTCCCTACCTCCCTACTTCCCCCCCCCCCCCCCCCCATTTTTAGGGGAGAGATGCATATAAATGCCCAGGGTGCAAGATTAGGACCAGCTCTTGGTGAGCAGTCCAGCCCTCACTTAGGGTGCTAAAAAACACCCACATTTTCCATAAGGCCTCTGCATCCAGCAGCTCCATTGAGTTCACTTGAGAATATTGTCTGTAATGGCCGCAATTATGAACTGATGGCCTTAAATTTGCCATCAAACCTAATGCCTGTTTTTTCGCCCCCCCCCCCGTCTGTTTCTTGTTTCCATTCCGCCTTTTTGTTGGTGTTCCACAGCCACAATTATTTGTCATTAGTCATTAATCTTGAAAGCATCAGCTTTTTATCACCCCTCTTTTTTTTTTTTCCAGGAATTGTTGCCTGTTCCCTGATCTTTTTTTTAAATTGTTCCTGTTTTCCATTGTTCTTTCTCATGCCTCCATCTAATCGGTTTTGCGCTGCTCTAAAAAGTTCTCTACCAGGGGAAAAACCACCTGTGTGGATGGGGAATGTGCCCAGGGGATGCCTGGCAGCATTGCCATGGATTCACTTCTCAGGCTGAATCCAATCAGCCTTCTAAGACATCTGGTTTTAAAGTTCAGGAAGGGGAAAAAAGAAGCGGGGCTTGACACAGGTTGCCCACTACGGCTTAAATAAGCTGCTGTGTTCGTAACCTTTGAATTAGCTAAATGCTCTAGCAGATCTAATGGGAAAGAAACGGGCCCCGAAGTTTTTCATGCAAAACTAGCTGAGATTAGAGGTGGGAGAAACTGGGAAGGAGCAGTGCAGGCAAAGTGCAGCTTTAATGCGCAGGTAGGGGAGGCAAATGCTGAATTTCAGAACGCAGCGTCTGCCCTTTCCTGCTGCCTAAAGGAAATCAAAACAAGAAGCGAGCTGGAAAAGCTTTTTCAGCCTCATTTTCAAAGCCATCTCTGGCCTGGAAATAGCCCTAAAACGAGCGGGAGAAGTTAAGAGGCGTGCAGGGAGGGCCCTAGCGGTGCACGAGCTGGGTTTGTTTGTGTGCAAAATGTGCTATTACATATCTCGGGGAAACAGACGACACGACATTGCTTTACATGGGTGCTATTTTTGCTCCAAGGCTCCGGCGTGATTTGTGGCGGAGGGGCCAAGGGGAGATAACAAGCATGCGTCGCCAACCCATGAAGAATGGGGGTTTTGCCCCTTGCGTTGTACTGTTAAATAGCTGTTTGTATTGCAGCGCTTTCTTTCTTTTTGTGGTGTGCTGAGATTAGAAAACCAGGGAAAAACTTTAATTGTTAATGCCGTGTCACTTAATTTAATCAGGCTTAAGTACGCCACTAATAAATTTGCCTCCAGAATGAAAAATTGCAGAAATGCAACAGAAGAACATCTTAATAAAAAGCCAATGAGGTGGCAAGTTGGAGCAGGATGACATCCTCTCCTTGCCTTTCCCACATTGGATCATGCAATGGAGCAACTTCTATCTCTTGGAAGATCACGGACTGGAGCATGCGGTCTCCTTGGCTTTTCCTCTCCCTTGAGTTGCTTCCTTGGAGGTGTTTGGGGAGTTCCTAGTACAGGGAAGGGTTTCTATTGTGTTTAAAGCCATCCTTTTTGGCAAATGGTCTCTAGATGCCATGGTTGCCCTCTTGGATTGTCTCATGCCCCAGCCACATTCCTTCAGATCGGCAGTGATGACAAAAGTGGTCCATAAAATATATTCTTCCCAAAAGACGAGATGTGTTTTTCCAGGTTTGCTCGCTCTCCTTTTACTAGTTTCCATGAAAGCAAATTGCAGTTTTCATAAACATAAACTACCATCTGGCCCTGAAACAGCGGTGGGTGGTTTTATCTCCTGTTGATGGGATTTGCAAACTGTCAGGAAAATCTGAGCAAGGTGCAAATGGGGTTTTTTTGGCATGGCTCTGCTGAGCTCCTCATCGCACCCCGATCCCTTACGTTACAGCAAAGTTTGTTGTGCACTGCCAGCTGTCTCGACCAATGCAGAGCATCCCAAGGCTGTTTTTTCTCAGGAGGACTTGTTTGGGTACCTGATCCATTCACCTAAAAGAACAAAAATGATGAAAAAAAATCATCTTTTGAGTGTTCTGGTGCAAGCTTTTACTCAGTGCTTACTCAGTGATGAGGATGAGATGGGTACCATCTGCTTATAGCCCTCCTAGGACCCCAGGCAGATCCATGCCCTGAGAGTGCAGTGCGAGGACAACCCCGGTGTGGGACCAGAGCACACAGGCTGCCCATTAGTGCAAACCCAGTTCTGTCATCCTAAACCAAGGAGACGTTCCTGTGATCTCCCTACCCCAACTTCACTTAACAAAGCCATTAGCGCTCCTATTAAATATTTAGCTTGGCTTGTAGTGTTATCCTACCTGCGAGGAGCTGAGCGGGGAAGGGCAAAGAGTGGAGCAGATGGGAGGTGGATGATGCCGAACATGGTGTTATGTCCCAGAGTGCTGGCCAAGGAGCTACTTAAATCAGGCTTAGTAATGTGAAAGTAGATAATCAGAGGCTTTAATGATCGTGGTGGCCCTGCGTGAGGCTTTGTGCCATTTCCACAGGCTGTTTTTGCAGTGACTCAAGTCTGGGATGAAATCTCTGGAAGGGGGTTGTCTTTGGTTATTCTTGTGGCCAAGGCTGTGGTCATTAGTAGTTGGGGAAGTGGATGATGTGTATTAAAAAGGAAGGGCTTGTCTTCATGGCCAAGAAGAAATACCCAGAGAAGGTCTTGCTGAAGGTAAGGACCTGGGTAAAGATGTATCATCTTGTTGGGTGGTAGAGGAGAAAGAAGTCAGCAGGAGTAGGGGTGTCTTCGGGTCCTCGCTATATCCATCAAAATTAAGCAAAGGGTGAAAGAAGCAAAGGGACAAGTTTTCCAAGGTAAAGCCTCCAGAAATGTAGTGAGAAAATAGAATTGCCCAATGGGCTTGAAATGGCTTGGGAAAGTATTTGGATGCCTGCAGGGAGATGTGGTGAAGGAACTTCAACATATCTTTTATATCTGCTGAGACTTAGTCCATCATTAGTGTTAGGAGATGACTTATCAGTTCTACCAAAAAGAGAAAGATGACAAGCTGGACAAGTTTTATGGAACTTTTCCTGGCAGAGAACTCTTTTCTCTAGGGCATTCATCTGGTATTTGGGAGAACAAGTTGGAGACCTCTACCTGATAGAGAACTGGGATTAATTAAACACGAAGTAGCCCAGCAAGGGAAGCGGATGGAGCAAACATGTGAAATTCCTCCTCTTCTAGGGCAGTAGTCCTCCTGTACCTTGCATCTTCTGTTCCTCAGGCTGGGGTGTGTTTTTTCTCTCTCAAAGGAATCAGAGACTTAATTTAAAAGGTCTTGGAAGACCTTTTGGTGGTTCCCATCAATCATCTCTAATCAGTGCAACTCCACCTCTCCTTCCCTGCCTCATTTTCTCTTAGACAATCAAATAAGACCCAAGAGTGATTTGTAGACTAGCGATTAATAAAGAAACGCCCATCCCCAACCAGAAAGTTCCCATGTTTGGGTACTCGAGTACAACCCTGTGGGCTTGGGCTCTGCTTAGCAGTGAGGAAAGTTGCCCGAGGTTGTATTTGTGGCAATTTTAAACGAAATATTGTCCATCCCTTTTGACTGCTCTCAGTTGAAGATAGACAAATAAACAGCAGTATCCAGAGGCTGGGCTCTTCACGTCACCTCTGAAAGGCAAAAGGCTGCGGTTACCTGGGGGAGGATCTGATTGCACCCGAGAAGATCGATAGATATGTTTTTTTCCCCCCCTTTTCTTCTGACATCCATCAAACTCCCATCTATTGAAATCTATTTAAGTAGCCGTCGCTGGCTGCGACAGCTCGCTCCCGGCGATGCCTCCAGCTCCTCGCAGGAAACAAAGTCACGGTGAGAAGTTGCCAGTGTTTTTCTGCAGCAGGGAATCGTCGCACAGGGGCAGAGAAGAGGGAAAATGGAAAACCTGCAGTTCTTGTGTCTGTTTTAACCCCAGAGAAGGAGGTTGGCTTGGAGGAGGCCCTGCTGAAGCAGGGGTTTGGCAGGAGCCTCCTGAACTTCCAGAGCCAGTCTTGCAAGATCCAGGTGCTCCTTGAGGCATTCTCTATGGTCTCTGAACCTCACCTCACTGGGGCTACAGGTTACCCGTTTTAGCTATATTCTTGCTGTGTCTGCTCACAGAGCTGTTGTATCTGAAAGTTTCTGAGCTCCCCACTCCAGAAAAAAAATATACATAATCATCCCTTAGTCATGCAATCACAGAAAAGCAATTATATCGTGTAGCTCAGCTTGTGATCAATTACGCTACAAATAACATATGGGCGCAGGGAACGGGAAGGGCTCCCGAAACATGTTTTTCCATCCAAACGTTTGTCAGCCAAGGCATGAAACAGAAAAAATCTGCAAAAACATCTGCTTGTTTCTGCACACGCTCCCCAGAAGTCCTGGCTGAATTAATCCCATGTGCCCTTAGCTTCAAAACCTGGCCCTGAACATAAGGTACAGGCTTGGGCCTCAGAAGATAAATGCTAAAATGAGGATCTTCTTTTTCTTGGGCTCCCCATGTTTCTTCCCTGGGTTTTTTTGGCTCTTTAGCATGGGAGATGTCTTCTGTGCAATTGATTTGGCTCAAGACGTGCTCTAGCATGACATTGGTGATGATGTGGCTTCGTGGTGGCCTTCATGGCTTGGTGGTGGATGCTGGTACCTCCTGAAGGAAGAAAATGAGATGCAGACAATTTTCTTTCTTCAGATCCTTTGCAAATAATTTGTAGTGACTTCCGCAATGAGAGCCCCACCTGGATCAGCAGTAAGATGCTTTTATCTGCTACCTTCCTCAATAATATCTCAAAAAGCAGGTAGAGAAATGGCACTGAAAGCACTTGCTGGTGTCCTTTTCACATTGCTCGGCCGACAGCCTTCCTTTGTGATGCCTTTGGAGCAATTTGCATGCTATTACCCACCGTGCCTCCAGCTTTAATGCTATTAGAGTTTGGCAGTAGCTCTAACCTAATCAAGAGAAACACTGCAGTCTTCTTTATCCATGTTTTACAAAAAAAAAAAAAAAAAAAAAAAAAAAAAAAAAACCCAAAAGACAAAAAATATTTTTGAAGGAGGAGTAGTTAAAGTGGTTTGTCTAATTTTGCTCTTCGGCTTTCTTTGTGGCTGTTTTTCCACGGGAAATAGGGATGAAGTTTGAGCTGGTTTCGGCAGCATTGTTCAGGGCAGAATTCCCTCTTCCCTCTTTCTCTGTGGGATGATTCCTGAGTGGGGAGGCGAAGGAACCACCGGATTAGGGAGCATGTGAACCTGATGTTTCCATGAATGAAGTAACAACCTGAGCTCTTCTGATGCTACTGTAGTGCTTTAATAGCCTTTCATGGCAGAGAGACTTTTTGGTGCATTTTGCCCTTTTTTCCCACAAGTAGGACGTGACTTTTCCCTCCCCAGATGAACCTTGATGAGCCCCTATCCAAACAGTAATAACAGCAGTAATAACAGCAATTATCCCAGCAGCAATGATAAGGGTAATACCTCTATTTTTTAAATTTATTGCCCTCAAGGGGGATGTGGCTGCTGGTCAGTGGCTCTGTCCCTATGAAGCCAGACTGGATGCTCAGTGTTGGTCTGAGACATTCATGAGCCCTCTAAGGTTGGATTCGCTCCATTTGGAGCGATGGAGAGTTCATGTCTGGCCTACTCTGTGTCAGCAGTGCTGGCCACTCAGTGCCATGGCAGTTTATCATTTAGCAAATATCTGCCGTTTTATTCCATAAGCATTTGTTGGGAATTACACAAGTTACAATCCAATTAAACAATGATTACATCGCGATGGCTTTGCAACGACGGCGTTAATTAAGTTTTATTGCCCAGTAAATGAGCCACCGTATTGATATGGAGCTCACAACTGAGAGGAGAGGGGATCCCCAAAGCTGATGGGAATTGCAGATGCCTCTGCGTAATAGATGAGAGAGGTCCTCTTCTGCAAGAGCTGTTTTGTTCACGTAATGGGCCAAAGCCCTGGATCCCCTGGGAGGAACGTTTGCAAACCTGAATTTGTGGATTTTGCATCATTGGTGCTCCCCAATGTGCCCTTGGCCATCAACTCTGCAAGAAGCTGGTGTGAGAGTTGCCTTGGTTGGAGCGACGCTTCCTCTAGGAGAGGCACGCTCAAGTTCTGGCTCAACCGGTAGGGTGATGGGGCTGTGCAGATAGGGAAGTACAGCAAAAAAGGGCGCTTTGATCTGGCGTAATCTCTAAATCTCCTCCCTGCCTCACGAACCCTGCTGAACTACCCACCTCTGCACTCCCGCACACTCGCGCCTGGCCACAGGGCTCGTCTGAGCACCTTGTCGCTTCAAAGAAGCCATAATTTGATAGCACGTTGCCCTAGTTTTTTTGCCTTTTTTTTTTTTTTTTTTTTTTTTTTTTTTTTTTTTTTTTTTTTTTTTTTTTTTTTTTATGGATGTACAGATTTTGCAAAAATGGACGATTTGGGTCTCAAAAGCCCAGGCTCGTTTCTGGAGCACGGCTGCCAGGCAGGAATGAAGCGCTGCCAGCCCCAACGTGCAGGCGGGCGGCTGGAAATCCCCAACCCTGCGGAAGCAGCAGGTTCTCCCTTTGCTTTTTGCCTGCCGGGCGACGAGCATTTGGCCACTGAGTTTGGTGATGTGACGGGACTCCAGCCCCAAGCCCCTCACCCTGAACCAAGGCTGGTTTGGGGGCATCTCCACACTGGTTTTGGGAGATTCTCCTCAACAGAGGCAGAGCTTCTCAGTACAAAGCCCTGGTGCAGAGCTGAGTGTATTTTAACCATGATTTACTTTAGAGTGTTTCTCTGGCCCCAGAAACTCTTCTCCTGCCAGTGCTGATGCCACCAGCCCCAAGGAAAGCATTCGGCTCCATGGGGGAGAACTAACCATAGTACCAGATCGTGGGATACGCGATTGCGCTTTTAGAGGAGGAGGGAGGGAGGTGGGAGGAAGGATAATTAATCACCAAAGATATTTTGCTCATTTGTTTTAACAACTGGAGTTTAGCTGAAATTATTTGTGCTGAAACCCCATAATGCGCTAAGAAACATATGCCATGGGAAGAGCGAAGGCTTGGTGATGGGAAAGCGCTCTGCGGCCCTATTAAACTTTTGGTTAAGTGGGAAGAGGAGGACTCTTTTTTAGCAAATTAATGATGTGGGCTCATTAGCAGCAGACAGATTAGCAAGGTTGGTCTCTCTGCGCTTTGTTTCGTCAATAGAAAGTTAATTAACTCTGATACCCGGTTAAAGACGGCGCTCCAGCATCACGCGGGGCCTTAATCTTAGATTATGAGTTTGTTAATTTTCCTGAATTGTAGCTACTGTTATCTCTCCTGCATCGGCTGGCGGTGAGCTGTGTTTTGGTGGCAGATGGGCTCATTTTGGTAATGCTGTAACACTCCTTGTTTCACAGGAATGCTGTATTGGATAGAGCATTGGGGCTTTCTCTTCTGGCATGAAATTATGATCTGCTGAGGGGGAAAAAAAAAAAAGAAACTACCAGAAAGTTGTTAAAGCAGCAGGCAGAATATTCAGGGCATGCTGCAGATTCTTCCCCTCCTCCTCCACCTCCTCTTTCTTGTCTTCCTCCCCTGCCCCACTGCCCACTTGGATTCCCCTTCCTGCCGTGTCTCACCAAGGCCAAGCTCCGCTCGCCCCGGCGGGATCCGACCCTGCCTCCGAAGCCTCAGCCCCCCCGAGCACCGTCTGCGGCAAAACCCACAAAGAGAAGAGTCCCGGGCCCAAAGACGCTGCCCAAATTAAGTAGGAGGCGAGCGCCGCTGCCCTTTGATCTCCGGTGCGGGGGTAATAACTCATGGGCTTGCCAGCAGGCTCTCCCTGCCCTCCGCGGCCCCCGCCCCGCTTAATTAAAGGGAACAAAGACGGAGTTGCTAATTAAAAGGAGCGAGGGAGGAAGGGGGAGAGCACATGGGGTGGCTGGACGCGGCGGCGGGCGTGCTTGGCATGGGCAGCAAGGGCACGGAGCGCGGTCCAGGCTGGGTGCTGCCAACATGGCCATGTTTTTGTCCCCGTTCCGAAATTGCAGGTGACATTTCCAGTTACTACACAGGTGCCCGCAACCTTGGGAGTTGTCCCTGCTTCTCATCACCGGCGTCCTGATCACGTCCCCAGAAGAAACGGGTCCCTTTTACACCCGGCTAATTCAACCGCTCTTATTCGGTGCTGCTTTCGCACCGCTCTGTGAGCCTGCCAAAACACCCTTGAACCCGTGCAGGAAAGGTTAGGGTGCTAATTAAGAAAAGCTATTTTTCCCCCTGCTCACCCGAGGGAGAAATGTAAAAAGGTGCTTGGATTTATTATTCCTCTCCTCTTCCCGCTATCAAACGTGTGTCCCGCTTTTCCCCAGGAGAGCTGCAGGTCCCGTGCGCCCACGTGAGCGCAGGACAAGAGGTTAATTTGCAGCCCTGCAACGCGCGAGCTTCCCCTTTGCACAAATATTGATCCAAGGCCGTTGGCATATCCGTAATAGCAGCAGGGTGATATTGCTGCTGGAGACACGCAAGGACAAGGGGAGGGAAGGAAGGGGAGCCTGGTAGGAGCTGTGCGTTGGGAATCCGTCTTGCAGGCATTTCCCTTCCCAACTTAAGTGTCATCTTATTGACATTTCCCTTGCTGGGCTGAGCGATTTTGCAAAGAGGGAAGCAGCAGCTTCATCTTATAGATACTGCTGCATCGCTCAGGTGGTATGAGCCACCCAGGTAGCATTTGGGAGAAGGTTAAATAGAACTGCTGAGTCCTGGGCAAATAAATCTCCGTTGGCCAATTGAAGCCAAAGCAGGTAAACAGCCCCTCTCTTCTCCTCTTCCTCCTCCTTCCCAGGAAGGAGAGGAATTGGCAGGACACGTGGGAGTAGGAGTGAGAACCGGACAGCTCCTGAGACGGGAGCCTGCTTCAGGGAGCTTCAAAATCCAAAGGATCCTAGGCAAAAGCCCCATAGCCTCTGCCCAGTGAATTGCACTCCCCACCAAAGCTCTCCAGGATGCTTTCCCTAGGAACAGTGATTAAAAAGAAAAGAAAAAAAAATGCAGATCAGCTGATTAGTCAGTTTCCCTAATTAGCTAATTGCTCCGCTCTGCTTTCACTTGTGCTTTTCTGTCTTTTTCTGGGTTTGAAGGAATGAGCGCGCACATGGCGGAGCCGCGATCTTATCCCGCTTCGGCTGAGTTTAAACTTGCATGATCCAGCCGTGTCGGGCTGCCACGCGGCCGACCTGACACAACTTCTCTCTTTAAACTCTTCGCTGTCGAACGATGCTGGGGACACGCGAGTCTCCGGCGCAGGCTTATGTAACCGTACCCTCTTCCTTCCCCGCTGCCAGCATCTCTGCCCATTAAGCTCAAATCCGTCTTCGTGCTTCATATGACATCTCGCCGCTGCCTACACATCCCGTGGGTCTTTCCCTGAGCTCGGGAAGAGGGCCTGTGCCATCTCCCGGGCTCTGCCTTGGAAGCAGCGGAGTGTGAAGGCAGCCAGCCAAGGATAGAGGATGTGGTTATAGTCATGCTGGGTCAAACCAAAGGTCCTCGAGATCCAAGATCCTTTCTCTGATGCGGGCAACAGCAGAGGCCCAGAAAGCCATGCAAGTACAGGGCAAGTGGTGGTGACGTGTCTCCAGGGTGCTCTCCTAGCCTCCCATGGCCTGCAGATCAGCGGCCTCCTTCTCCTTAACCGCTGCCTTTGAATATAAGACCTTCTGGAGATGATTATGTCTCTCTAAACCGAAGGATTTGAGAGTCCTAAGTTGACTTTGCGGCTTTGCAGATGCAGCAATGTCCTTGCAAGGAGCCCAGCGTGCAACCAAGAGACGTTCCCGTCTGTAGTCAGAGGCAGAAATCTCCCCCTTCCTCCTGCCTTTCCCATTTACAGCTGGAAATGAAGCCAGTGGCCCAGACCCTTAAGCCGGTGAGACACTTGAGCCTTGCAAGTCCTTAAGCACATTAGCAGCTGGAGGTCCATTATTATTCATTGAATCTCTCCGGGGCCGATTGGAAACCTCCTTTTAATTGTCTGCAGCCCCCTCTGTCCCTTCATCACAGAGGAGGGGAAAGAAGGGGGTAAGAGATGCGCCAGCCGGGTTATCTCATTACAGATCCCGGCCCTGGAACGGGACGTGCGCTCCGGGCTGCTGGTGCCCTGTGGCGGGACGAGGGAGCAGTGCCTGTTTTACATATTAATGGTAAAAGTGACAGTCCCCCCCGCCCATCCCCTTCGGCATATCTGCCTCCGCACACTGCCGTTGATAATTCACGTTTTGTTAGCGTGGCTGCGGGGCCTTGCTATGTTTCCTGTCTGTCCATGGAGAGATATCAGGAAGGCTTATAGGAATGGGAATTGGGGCGGGACAGGCCAAGTGAGCTGCTGGAATCAATGGGGCTGGACTTGTTGGCTTCAATGGGGCTTCAGCTTTCCTGAGTGGGTAGTTTCCTGGTGCTCCTCCACCCATGCTGGAGGAAAAACCCATTGGGCATCCCATTGACCAAGTGGGTTGAGTGGGACAGGAGGACGGCTGGGACCAGGGAGCAGGATGAGACCTGTGGCAGCAGGAGCAAGGTTGAAAAGGGGGTTAAGGGAAATACATGCTGGAGGCATTGGTTGGAGCAGAGCGGGTGCTGTCTGTAAGACTTTTACATCATGCAACTTGTCTCTTGTGTTTGGCTTTCCACACACTGAAACATTAATCAACTTTTGAACCATGTACTGTATGAAATATTCATCTTTTCTCCTTGTGAAAAGCAAACCAGAAGCCTCAGCTATCTTCAAAGCTGTCTCGGGGCACTCCGAGCTCTGATCCTTTAGGAATTGCTGTGTCATTTCCACCAAAGTTTATTCTCTGATTGCTGGAGAGAGACCTAGAAATCACTTCTGGGGTGACTTCGATAGCGTGTCCAGGGTTGGAAGATAAATGCCTTTTTTTTTTCCTTTTTTTGGCTTAGAATTTGTTGCCCGGACTCAGGCTGGTTACACTTGCATTATGGAGAGAAAAGGGGTTTAATGCCATTTTCAAACCTAATTTCATGGGTAGCCAACTCATGCTGTGATCCAGTGGCAGGTGATTACTTTATTAAAGCAGCAGAAGAGAAAGCAGCTGAGATCAGCAATCCCTGCAAAGGGAAAGCCCATCCTCCAGCGAATGGGACATCAGTGGGCACTTTCAGTGACCCTATGGCTTTCAAGGATGGTCTTTCCTCTCTCCAAGATGGGCGAATCTAGCCTTAGGGGCAGGTTCCAGGGAAATTTCCTAGACTATGTGTGCTTGAAGTTTCTAGTAAAGAACTGTAGAAACAGAATAATTTAACAACAGCAAGAACAACAAAGTAATAAAATGCACCTTCCATTAGCAGACCTTGGGGCACTTTGGAAGCATTGAGTGAATGAGTCTCTTGCTTGCCCTACCCGGGGTAAGCAAAACTGTCCTGTCCTTCAGCCTGATCTTGCGGTAATGTCATAATCCCACCTTGATTGCATCACCGTTGTCATGGAAATAGCTGTGATTTCATCAAGTCTCCATAACGACTTTACCACAGGATCCATTAGGATGGGAAGATGGATTGTGAAAGCTGGGAAAACACTGTGTTTAAGCAAATGCATCCTGGGTAATTAGTGAGTGTGGCAAGGGGAAGGGATGCAGCACAGATGGGAAAAATAAATGGATGCATCTCATACATGTGCTACTTAGAAGTTGGGTTTTTTTTTTTTTTTAGCTCCACTTTTGAAATAAGTGTTTTGCACTTTTATGGGTGTCCCAAGAGCTCCCAGAGCTGCTGTGGGAGCAGAATGGACACGAGCACTATTGGTGGCTGCTGTCTAATGCATGATGCAGGCATGAGCATGAATTAGAGGCACTAAGTTCTCCTGATTCATCACTGCCGCTGATCACATGCAGCTTCCAAAGATCCCCTGGGATGTTTCACTTGAGTGGGATGAGGGTATTAGCCACTTGTCCTGGCCATGCTCCAGTCCGGCTGGCGATGAGTGGCCTGGCAAAATTCACACCGTGCATTTATGCTGTCCGTAATGATGCTCCTCGCTTTCTTCTGGCGGCCGCACGGCACGATAATGTGCGGTCCGAGACATCTGTTACCATTCATAAAAACAACACGTTGCGGATGGATTATTGCTGTGCAGTGGAGCCAGGAAGCTGAATACCCGGTATAGTGGGTGACCATCCCTCAGGACATGGAGGGGAGTTTGGCATGGACATGAAGGCCACCGTCCTGCATAGGTACCAAATAAATCAGCTCTCGAACGAGCCGGTTTGAAGACTTCAGTAGCCAAGGGAGAAAATTTGTGGGGTTTTGTAGCCAATATTTTTTTCAACTGATAAACGCAGTTGTGAGGCTGCTGAATTTTTTATATTATTTTGGGGGCAAATGAAGGATTTTGGTCTTTTAAAATAACTTGGTCATTGGCAATTTTTGGGGGGAGCTTCCCAGAAGGCTGGTGAAATGAAAAGCATGAGCATTTTCACTCCTGCTGTTAAAAATAACCATTTAAAAACTATCAGCTGAAGCTGGGAACAGATCAGAAGTGACATTTGGGTAAAATGAAGTGTTTCTGTCAACTCAAAATGAATTTGTTGACCTTCAGACTAGGAGTTTTGGGGGTTGATTTTTCAGCTTGACCAGTGGACTGGGAAAAGAGATATTCACATGGTTAATGAGGTCCTGTGGTCTATGGAATAGACACTGTATGGATACCGTACTCTTCTGGCATCCAATCCAACCTCTAAGAAAGTCACTGGAAAAGATGATTCCACTAGGCATTAGCTCATGACCTCCATGACTGGTTTTGCCTGGGAATGGCTGATTGGCATGGGAATTCTTTAGTATCCCACTTTTCATGAAATGCATCCCAAGCAGGTGGTGGCTTCAAGCAGCCCCTTTTTGCATCTTTGGTGAGCAAAGTTGAAAGTCACCTGGCTGGGTGCATTGGGAGCTTTCGGAAGGAATCTCAGTTCTTGGCCAGAGCTAATAGAGAATTTCCCTGGAAAATATCAGCAATGAGACGTTTCATTCCCAAGCCCATTGCCCAGAATCTCTCGCCGCCCAAGAACAGTGCTTGCTGGCTATATGAAGAACAAAGTAAAGCTCCAGAAAATCCAGCCTCCCGTGTCAAGGAGCAAGTGGAGCTTGTCCCACAGTTTGAGTGACACTTGGCCACAAAAGAAGAGCGGGGAGAAGTTAATTAAATTCTAAGGAAACCATTTGTTAGAAAAGGAAAGTAAGATACAGCTTTTCTTCAATGCTGCAGAAAGGTTCATTAGAAAGAGAAACCATTCTTCAGCAGTTAATAAACTATGTTCTACCAGGAGGCTTTGAGGAACGGTTAACAGGCTGGTTGTGGCCCATCTTAAAGTGCAGCTGTGTGTCCCAATGGGCAAAACAGTAGAGAGCGGGGGGAAGAGAAATGCTGGAAAACCACATTGTGTACATAGCACATGTCTCATTGACAGGTCAGTAACAGAACACAACACCTTTGATGTCTCCTCTTCCTCTTGCCCCGGGTGCAGGATGGTGACAAAGTCAACCTAGGCTTTTTTTGTGTGTTAGGTATGTTAGAAGGCAGCAATTATAGATGATGACCTGTGAAAACGCAGCAATGGGAATGACTGATTGTCCTCTGCCCTCATGCTCCTTTTTGGAAGAGGTTGGCTTGAGAAGAGCCTCCAGTGCTGGCTGAACATGCACCACGATACCATATAGTCTAACGATTAAGATAGTTTTGTGGTTGATGTGTCAACCCAGCATCACCCTACAGCATTGCCCAAATTCATTTCTCTTTCGTGTCATCGGCGTTTGAGTGTGGCCACCAGTGGAGTCTGTGCTGGGGCCCTGGTCGTTTGGAACACTTGGGAGAACCTGGAGGGGTCAGGAGACAAGGAAATGTCAGTTTGCTGCCAACACGAATATAGAAAGATTAAAATACTTCCAAGAATGGTTAAAGGACCAAAAGAGAGTCCACCATTTGCTGGGTTTTTAACATCAGCCAGGAAGAGAGGAAGGGCTCAATTTATGCTCTCAGTATCACTCAGCATTTTCTATGCCTTTGGTAAAGTTGTGATTGCTATCAAGGCTATCGAAATCTCCAGAGCCTGAAAATCAAGGTGAAAGCTTGCTTTCATGGATTATTTCCAGTCACTTTTCTTCTAGCTCTGCTAAAAATAACCCAGGAATAGCTTTCTTAGAGCTTTCCTATTGCTGTGTACACACTACTACCTGCCCTTTTTTTTGGTCCCCAGCCAGGACACTGAGACAGACATTCTGTTTTTTTTTTAAGGGCAAAAGAAGCAGTGGTTAACCATGGAAATAACTTGGGCTACTCCTTGCTTTAGCGACCAACTCTCCTCTTTATAAGAGATGCTGGCTCAGAGGCTTCTCCCCTCTCAGCCCACAGGTGAGACGAACATCACAACCTGAATTCAATACATGACAGTGACAAGGGAAAGGTTTAATTGTCGTGACTCTGCTGTGGCCTGATAAGCTCACATCGATTTTCCTGTAGCTAAGTCTCCGGAGCAGATGTGTGTGCGCATGTCCATGCGTGAAGGTTTCTTACCCCTTCCTTATTTCTAATCGCTCGTTGAGTGGGGATATTCCTAATAAAAAAAAAAAAAAAAA